>JABXWE010017651.1:0-27094 GCA_014611495.1 Limonius californicus
AAAATAATGAAATTTTAGGTAAAAATATTGATTTTGAGGTTATAATTCTAATTTTAATAATTATATTGTTGTTAAGATGTGGATGATGTAATTATGTATATGTAAATTTATTGATGATTAAGGGATCTGTTTTTTATAATTTTGAGACTCAATTGAAGAAATTTGTGTAAATTTGCAATTGCAATTTTTAACCTCATGTAATTTTTTTATTTCAAATATTTATGTAATTGATATCAAAAGATTTGTAATTTTACAAAGATAACGATTTTAATATTAGTTTGTTAAAATATGATTTATTTAAGTTGTACAGAGCAATTTTAATTTATGTAAAATCATATGTTGATTAAGAGATAAGCCATTGGTCCATTTTCAAAATGCAAATGATTTTTGGGTCAGATTTTGGATTTTAGTCTCTTGTGAGTGCTTGAAGGGAAGCACGCAATTTTAATTGCTCTGAAATTAGAATTCAAACCATTCAAGTTCTGTTAATAATGTAATTTTCAGAGGTTACGGTTATTTGTTTTTAACGAAGTTTAATTTAATTTAAAATTTAAATTATGTGAAGTGTTTGTTCTTTCATAATAATAATAATAAAACTCACCTGATATTGATTCTTCGAAAGTGTTTTTTTTTTAATTAACTTAAAAGATGCTGTAAAGAAATTCAATTAAAATCAGTTAAAGTAATTCCTTACTTAAGTTATATTCATTTACCTGAATTACTTTATGCATTTATAAATGGTTATTGAAGTGTTCACTTGGATATTGGCACGTTTTACGAGAAAGTTGGAAGAATTGCATCTTTAATGGTCATCATGAATGCATCGACGGACGCGTAGATATAAAATGACAGCATCAAGGCCAAAATAACGCGAACGTATGCAGTTTAGTGGAATTACGCCGTAGAATGCGTTTCATAACAATTGGAAATAAAAAGATAAGTTCACAGGTATTTTCTTTATTTATTTGTTTAATTTATAATTATAATTATATAACTATCATGGGTGAAGCCACGAAAATTGATATCTTTATTAGAACCCTAAGATGTCTTATAAGAATATATGCTGAGGTAATTTAAAATTTAAGTTCTTCGTTTGATAGATAATTAATTTAATTTTTATTATGGGAGCTACCAACGTGGATTTAATTTACTAAATTTATTTATGTAACAGGAAGTTGCAAAGTTTATAATTATTATATATTTTATTATAATATATTTATACTTATATATAGTTATGGCTTGTCAACGTTAGGCTATTTGATTATTTATATTTATAACAACTATCACAACATATATTTATGGTCGCTGCCAACGTGGGGCGATTATATAATTTATTTTATATATTTATAAACTATTACATAGCAATATATATATATATATATATATATATATATAATATATACAGGTTTTGAGATTTCCGCGGGTGTTGTGCTGTGATTGGCTTCCAGGAATTCTTCCGCGTAGCAACTTCTTGGTCCTGGAACGGACCGGGGTGGTTGTCTTATACAACTAAATACAAAATAAAATTCATTGACCACTACTCCACTTAAATGTATCGGTGCGTCTCACTTAAACAATATATTATGTATTATCAGTTTCTTTCTCAGATAAAATAGCAAAAACATAGTTTATTATATGTATATGTTAATTAATAAATATCCATATCGCTATTTTCCAGAGTTATTTAAATTAAATTTTTTTTAGTAGCTTTATTTTTATATGCTAAACAATTTGCTGTATTAGTGCGCGTCTGCGTAAGCCCCAATTGCGTATTAAGTAAATGTTATAAGTAATACTGAACTGGTCACTTACTTACCGAGCAATCAAGAAGGTTTTTAATTACAGTTGGCTATGAGTGCTACAAGGCATGTCGTAGCTGTCATGTTACGTACCGGCCGTACTTTGTATTTATTTCTTCAAATGTAAACACAAGCAAAGTGGACTTAACCTGAAAACATATCTTGTCGCAATAAAATCCATTTTAAAAAGTAAACAAATTACAACAACCAGATTAAACAGATTCTGACATGTGAATAAATTATTTTAATTTGACAGTTGTTTATAGTGGCATTTCTTTATGGTTGACTCTCACACATGCAAAAAAAGTTTATAGCCCTCCCTAATTTGAAAACTTTTTGATCACATGTTATTATTAATTGCAAATGATTCAAAAGTTGTGTCTACAGGGTGTTTTTTAAAAGGTACCAAAATATTTCGGGTGCTGATTCCTATGGTCAAAATAAATAAAAAACTTCCTACGGCCATGGCTCAAATAATGCCGAGGATGGTTTTTTGGAATAACGTGTGAACCGTTTGAGTTAGGATTACGAAATTTGGACCACTGAATAAATGTTTGATGCCTAAACCGATTCTGTAGTCAAATTTGCAAGATCCCTAAATGAGCGGAGGCTCCGGTAAATTTCTTACATTTTTGCGGGGGAGTTTCGTCACTTTTCAGTAGAAATTATGGAAAATTAAATGTGAACCTCTACACACACCGTTTTCGGAATTTTTCGAGGTGAATGTTCAAAATCATGTTAGGTGGTCAAGTAAACATGTTAGACAGATTTATTTCGTGTCAATTTTCAGCAAAAGTTGTGCTAAAATGAATCGACACGAATTTTGTTTTGGCGAATTGACTGATATACATTTGATGTATGGCAAACCTAATGGCAAATTTCTTCAGGCTTGGCGACTCCATGCTAAAGCTTTTTCAGATCGCCATGTGCCATATCACACAACATTTGCTAGTGTTGACCGACAGTCAAGAGGAAAAGGTAATCTTGAACAGAAAAGAAAAACATTTTTATTCAAGACGCATTATGTTGTTTCTTTCAAGTGCAGAACCATTGACTGGGGATATCCAAGAACAACCACACACAATGTTTTGGTACCTTCTAAAAACACACTGTATATCCCACGAAAAAGTAGATGAAGCATATCTTAGTAGGCCGCATATCACTAAAGTAGTAAAATAACATTCTCTTGCTGTTACTCCTAAACCAAAACCAGCTTAGAATGTTTCATGTTATTTTCACATTATGGTTTGATTAACGTATTTTATTTTGGGGTTAATCAAGCGAATATTTCGAGCCAAATGAATTTCAGAACGTGCTAACTTATATGAATAAAATACATTAACAATTCAATCGTTACAAAGATTCAAATAAATAATGAATGAACTATTAATTATAACTTAAATCGCAACTAATGACATAGGAACTTCAAAAGGGAATTGGTCTATATTAAATGCAATACTAAACCTTTGGGTTTTCACTCATAGTTCTATATTAATTTAAATCTTTAAATAGAATTATTGCCGTATTATGAAACATAACACATATTTGAACACGTTATCATCGTAATACAAATGAAATGTTCTCACAGATTATTAAAATTAAGACTTCAATACTCTGTCTCGCGACAATATAAAGCTATTGTCTTCATGAAAGTTTTATATTATATATTATTATATTATTTTATTTTATATTATATATATGATTTTTACTTAAAATGCTTCAAAATATGCTAAAATTAGCGTTTTCTATTGTCAGCTAGGTTGATAGGCGACATTTGAAATTGCGGTTTTTTTTTTACTAGTAGAGAACATTACCAAGATTGAAATAAGGTAAAAATTATTGAAAAATTCATAGAAAGTGATGATAAAAAATTACCAAAATTAATGTAAAAATATGGCCTTAATTTATTGAAATTTTTTCACCTTATTACAAATTACCATCCTTGCAGATGCTATTGCACACAATCTCAATGTCAGGATTTATCTAATTTTCTTACAAACAGAACACTGTCAAAACCCTGTTACCAGTTTTGTTTATCGTATATTATACGTATTGACTTTTACATTGGCTGCAATTCGCTTTCTAGCATTCAGGTAGATAATCCTAAGCCTCAGAAAGCACAGGAAAAGAAATATATTGGTTTGCCAATGCAAACAGTTAGTTTTTGCCGGGAGGTTTAGGATCCTCTGATGTTGGAAGCTGCAAATAATACGTTTAATGATACATAAAGAATTAAAACATTAATACTCTGTCTCACGACAATATAAAACTAATGTCTTCATAGAAATTTTAATGTGTTTGAATTTAGGTTATCCTTAAAAATATGTTTGAAGTTGCAAATAATATATTTTTGACTAGTTAAAGATATTATTGTTATGGGAAAATAACGCAGTTTAATGTAAACTACAGTACCAAAATATTCATAAAGTTGGATCGTAGAATAAAGTGACTGAACATGATCAACATAATACATTTTGCAGAAGTTACTTGTTTAACACTAATAATTTCATTCAAACTTCATTTTGAATATTGCATAATAATTTCGCTATATAATGTTATGATCTGTCTCGTGAGAATATCAAACTGTTGTTTTCATAGAAATTTGACCGTATTTACTTTAAAGTTTTATTATATTGGTGTAAATAGAGTTTTTCTCTTAGATTTCCTTTAACAATTTCTAAAGTCACAAATAATAATTAGTTAAACAGACCTAAATGAAATCTCGTGAGATGTTTCAGTGCAAGTCAGCATTATAAACCCGAAAGAAAAGCAAGAATCTATATTTCATTGTATTTATTTTAAAGTTATTTTAGAGCCGTTGTGATTAGTTAAAGAGCCCTAATATAATATCATATATTTTTGATACAAGCCTTCAAGTTCAAAAAGTTGGCAAACGGATTCAAGTGTGTGCTCCAATTTAAAACCAAATGCAATTGCAACCTATTCAGTTTTCAGTATTAAGCTTTTATTAGTTTAGATCTTGAATCAGTAGTTGAATACTGATACAATGTTCTATTAGAATAATCCGTAAAAATTTGGTTACTTCGTGACAATATGAAACTTGTGTCTTCAAGTTAATTTTATTGTATTTTAATAATGATTATATTTTAGATTGTCCTTAAACTGCGTTTAAAGAAGCAAATAATATATTTTTAATTAGTTAAAAATTCCTAAATACAGAGACTTGAAAGTTTCGTGGGATATTTTTGATACAAGTCAGAGTTATAACCCCGAACAAGTGGCAAAAGGAAATTTTATTGCTATAACCTTTAGGTTTTTTCAAGACGTGAAGTTTCTGAAAACCGTAAAAATTTTATCTCCTGTATCTAGAAATTTTAATATTTCTGATTTAAAGTGTGAGTTTAACTTATAATAACTCATAGAGGCACATTTGAGCGTTGCTTGGGTTACCCACCAATAAAAATAATTTATGCATTTCTTATTTTTACCTGTTGAGCAAATTTATTTATCTCTCTGTGAGAACGCATAAAAAATGGCCTTTAGAAGGTCACCGTGCTACAGAAACCGTTCCTCTGGTCAAGACGTTTAGAAATTATTACGTAAAATATCAACTGGAGTAACGGAACAACGACGGCCTGCTATGACAATTTGTTTTGAAAAAAGCATTCGGTAAAAGGCCGTGGACGTTAGCTCGTGGATACATCGCGAATGCTCCGCAATTAACATTTTTTCGTTATCTTAATATAAGAATCTGTGTCCAGTGCTTTCCTTTCGTGCCCTGGAGGTGTCCAGCACCTGCTTGATGCCTAATTAATTACCGGAGCTCATGACTTCCATATCGACTGCACGGGGAGCCCTGCGTGACGGTCGTTAACGGGCTGCCCGCTTTTAAACGCTTTTATATTTTTACAAATCGGTCGCGGACTTAATGAGAGGCATTCACAAAGGACGTTTTTGTTACTCAACCTGTACTGTTCGCATACTCAAAATTTGTTCTGAGGCCGCATAAAAGACAAAGAAACATATCTTGAAGTCAATTTTTAAGATCTTAAACCGACTGGGGAATTCTAAATCTAGTGCAGAAATTGAGTCCAAATTTATCATAAACATAGATTGATTTTAGTCTATTTTGGTAATATATCAATTTTACAATCACTTGATCACTTTACTATAATCTTGAATTTCTATGCGACGTAGCGATTTTCGCCCCTATGCCTGTGTTGCGCGTTTTTAAAGTAGCACAGATATAGAGGACCTACAGCTTAACGTGGATTTTCAACCACTGCAACCACAAACATTTCTATTGCAGAGAAGATTTACTGGATTTGCTGGCTTGTAATTGCTTTGCGAGGAAGAACGGATGTTAAAAATCCGATGATTCGGTACTGGGATTTAAACCCCGAATCTTTAGTGTAGGAGCTCACAAACATCCCAATCTTTGAATAGGTTGTCTATTAACTAAAAGAAAACAGTATTGTAGCTGCGATGACAATAGAAAACCTTAATTTTAGCTAATTTTATAACCATAAAATGTTTCTATTATTAATTTTCTTTTAAGTAAGAAAATTATTTAAATTTAATCGCGTTTTAATCCATGTTAGCAAGTGTAAGCTTTAATTGCTTTTCAAGTTTTTGCACAAAATGAACAATTAATTTACCTGTCAATAAAAGTTGGTCGAGGTTGAAGACGTTATCTGATTAAAAATTAATTGCGGTAGCCGAAATCTATCAATACATCAGCAAAAATTCCATAACCAGCAAACTACCGAATTTTCACTAATGGGTTCTGGTTTGTAGATAATTTGCATTATCTCATATTTTACGGGTTACAGGTTACTCGCTTAACCTCACGATGAAATCTCCACTTGTTTGCTAAATACATTAATATTCATGTAAAATATCTGCGAGTATTATTCACTTTTGGTTTCTTATTTATTAAACATAACCTTATTGGCGCCGAATGTTTTAATTTCTATGGGAAAATTATGAAAGCGAAACTTGCTCCGTGCAGCAGGTTGAATTGTGGGATTCTAAATCCGTTGTTTGACTCACTTTAGGATTGTCTTTGTGTCATTCTGGTGCATTTATATTTAATTGTGCATATATTTGGTTTAATACATTGCATGTAGCAAAAGGGAAATGCCGAAAGGGATCTCTTCTAAGCAAGCAAGACAATGTAACACTTAACTAAGAAATATTATCAGACTTTAATAAATATCATATTTTTTGTTTTCTTTACTAAATTTAAGTAAATTGAGCAAATTTATAACATCTCCAATGCAATCAGTCCAACTTGGATAGAATGACCTATGAACTATAGTTGCTTATTAATAGTAATAAAATATATTTTCTTTCTTAAGTATATTTTAATCCCATAGCTTTACCATATCTACCGTTTAGTTAAAAGCCCTTATTATTATAATAGATACAAAATTAGCCAACATTAAAATAATTAGGAAAACGGAGAATTGCCATGAATTTTAAAATTTCTTACCAAATATTTCTCAAAAACTGCGTACAGAATATTGTTTAATGTAGGTTAGATAATAGAAAGACGCACAGACTACAAAACTTTTTTATATATGTATGCAGGTATTGCTACAAGTCGTCAGAGAAGCAACCAGAATTTTATGCAAATCTTAAAATGAATGTAAATATACAGAGTGTTTTATTCGAAATGAACAAGTACTGGTATCAAGCTATGGTTAGTGTTAAATAATGAGTCTTTATCGGCATAATAAACGCCTAAAACCGCATTTTTTGTATCAATACATAAGCAAATGATGACGCTTATTAGTGTTCCTTGTAAATCGGTAGAAGCAAAATGATGTAATATTCATAGTGTAAATGCGACTTTTAACGACTGCTTCTCAATTATTTATATTTGAGATTAGATTATACATTCTGACTACATATACTGTCACCATAGAGATGTGTGCAACTTTGTATAGTTTTCGACCAATTTATATTGCTGTTTATTCTCATCTTTATAAAAATAAAAGAACTCTCTACATTTCTTTAAATACATTGTGTTTGAAAACTAAGCAGTATTATTCAGATTTATAAAATTCTTGTCTGCAACCCACCACACACAATTCCCCAATCCGGCTTGCACCCGTGGCGTCTTAATACTAAAAACCTTCTCTGAAATTTCTGTTGTTCGGATTCGACGTTAAACTGTAGGTCCCCCGTGTTTCTACTTTGGTGAGGAGAAACAAGTAGGAGAGAAGAAGCCGATGCCCAGCAGTGGCACAAAAAGGCTGTAAATAAAAAAAATTCTCAATCATATAAAACGGTCAGTATATACAAACTTTTTAATATTTATATTACCACACAAATATATTAAACTTTACTTTATCGTTTAAATACTACTACACAGTGAAGGAAAAATGTAAAAATGCTATCAAAGAAAATATTCCTCTGGCAAAATAGTCCGACATGAATATTCATATAAAGATCTTGTTTAGAATACATATTTCACATAAACATTACACGACGGAAAAGCACAGTATATATAACTATGTTAATGTTTATATTAACATGTGTATAGAAGATTACTTACTAAATTAAAAAAGGAATATCATTTAAAAACTTCCGTTCGTTCGTTAATCTTTACGTATTACTACTCGGAACCAGCTTCTTCTCTGTTACGTGCTTCTCCTCAGCGGTATGGTAGAAATGTCTATAGTCTATCTGTAGTTTAACGTCGAATCCTAGCGACAAAAATTTCAGAAGAGGTGTTTGGCATTAAGACCTAGCAGTTGCCAACCGGATTGGGGAATTGTGTGTGGTGGGTTGCAGTTCAATATTTTTATATGCTACGCGGTAGTGCTAGAGAATCGAACCTAGGTCATAATCGGCGGTTTACACGAAATACTTACAAACATACTCTTTGTATAAATTATTTAAAATTCTTTGGGCAAAATAGGCTAGAAAGAATAATTTAAAAAAGCTCTGGCTTAGAAAACATATGTCAAGCAAACACTGTAAGGGACTTCGATGGGGCAGTTTGAATACGCGCTGTAAATCGAGGGCAGTGTGAAATACGGTTAGATCGGCCGCGTCGTCGAACCTCGGCTGCGGCGACCCTATTTCACTTAGTTAAGTTTAGGGTGCATGTTGCATGAATGGCTAGTATGTAAGGGACGCCCCCACCTCCCTGAAGTAATGCGAAAGCGGTTCTGGGGTGGGGGGTAGTATCAATGAATGAAAAAAAGGCGCAGATTATACAGAGAAAAAGCACATACTGTGCAGTTTTTCTTCTATCGCACATATCAGATTATATTATCTGTCTTAAGTAGTTTTAATTAAAAAATATAGGTGAAACATAATGTAACTATAAAATGAGTACTACTAAAATCTGCTAAGACCATTTTGAAATTGTTCTGCTTTTATTCATTCAATTCTCTTTCCCAATATGGGACTGGAGCGTAGTATTCAGAGCTTCTGACTTTAAAGTTATGCTACTTAAGGTATTGTGGTTAGATTAACGGGTGGGAATAAAACCTTTTCTTTATAATTATTTTCAAAAATGTGTTAATTTTGTCTTTGATTATACTGGCAGTTGGTGTCTCACGTATTGCATGTCTCAAAAAATATGTATCAAATATAACACATAGAAAATAATTAATGATAACGCAGTTTAGATGTACAATACAACTTTGACATCAAATTTCAGAAATAATGCTCATAATAATTATATTTAGTGTTAAACACTACAATAATTCTGAAAATGATGATCACCAACTTCTATGCAAGCATTGCATCTCCGAAATATATTTTGGTATACTCTTTCACCAGTTTTAAGAATTATTTGGAGTTATTGCGCTGCAGCCGGAATTCGTGGTAGCAGATCTTCTTCATTCTAAACAGGAGTCTTTATATGGCCCCGTAAAAATAATCATGAGGGGTTCAGTCCGGGGAGCGTGGATGCCACACTAGTGGTCCCCATCGGCCAGGCCGTCACCCTCACCGGGTACTTGGCTGATGCAATATTGGACGGCAGGCGAAAAGTGTGCTGGCACACCGTCATGTTGCAGCTACATCTGTTGACGAATCCCGAATAGTAGGTCTTCCAATAGTTCTGGCAATACTTCCTGCAAGAGTGAGACGATGTAGACAAGCATTCAGGTAGATAACTACTGTTACCAGTAGCTCGAAAACGGTGCGTTTCCGTATATACGTTTCTTATTACAAGTTGGCCTATTTTGAATCCCCTACATACCATATAATGCAGATTCATAACACCGTGCATATTTGGTTTAATGATATTACCAATGTAAAGTATTTATACAACTAAGCGTTGTCTATCCAGTTCCATTCCCCATACCTCCGTGATTTTCGAGGTCGACGTGTTATTGCTTCCTGGTAGCGTCTGTGTTTTGGCCATCTAGATTGATCAATACGTATCAAATGGCCTATCCATTTCAAACATTTCAACATTTCAAACTCTTTATCTATATTCGCTCTATAATGATCTCAGTTATTACCATTCTGTTTCTATTTCTTCATTGGCAACCCTTTCTCTTCTGGATGCTTTGGCACATAGTTCGTTTCTTTGCTGTTAATCTTTTCCTTTTTCTTCTTTAACAGTCCAGATCAGATCTATAGCCGTTAGTGCTTCTGCCATGGTCCTTCCGATATATTTTATATTATTTTAAATGTTCTCATCTTACCACAGCGAGTTTACTGAACAAATAACTTTCCCGACGTTTTGGATTCTGTTGCATTTTTCTGCTAGATCATTGTTAGTGATTCTTCAACCTAATGGGATATTCATTTATGGATATTTTCCAAAACTCAATGTACTGGTTTCTTAAAAACCCCATAACGATTAATAAAAATATCATTAACATGGTTAAGAGAAACCCATTTTTGCCATGAAACACGGGCATCAACGATATAATTTAGATGAGGACCGATCGGCACCTGTGTCTTATATTCCGGTAATATGTGAAAGAAACGATGGGATTGAACACGTATAAAAATTTACATTTTATCGTCTTAATCCGTAATAAAATGCAAGCTTTTCTAAAATAGCAAATTTGTAATAGCCGAAATTTAAAAGACGTAAAATAGCCGAAACGGATTTTTATGCATTCCAAGCATGAGAACTCATATTCTAATATTATTTAGATCTCCGCAAAATATTGTTGGTATGTTGCGATTACAAACAGTTTGTGATATTTTTTCCTATATTTTAGTTTACCTAAAAATCCTAATTTTCGCGCTTCATTTAATTAAATTTGCTATTTTAGAAAATCTCCCATTTTAGTGACGTTTGGGTCGATAAAATTTAAATAAAATTTTATACCCTTGCATTCCTATAGCCCATTTCACACATTATTCAACGTTCTCTCTGTGCATCAAGCATTCAATTCCTGTCTGAATACGCATCGTTTGTAGTATTCTATTAAGCATTCGTGTTTTTTAAACCACTTAATTATTTTCACTTTCTGTTTATGATATCTGTCGGATTACTCACCGGCAGCTGTATGAGCACTTTAAATATAGTGTTCTTCTCTTTGTTCCTTCGCTGTGATATTCCCGTACTATCTATTAGCTAAGCCGACTCCTCGGGTTCATCTGCATTTGATGCGAACATCTTTTAAAATAAATCAGCAACCTTTGAACTTCAGGTGCGCTAATACCGTAAGTGGATTAAAAATTGGGCTTAGAAGTTAATTAAAAAAGCATATAGATTTATTTGACAAATTATCTCCCAAATATGTTTAAATGAGCATCATTAATCTATACTAAACACAAGTGTGCTCGTTAAATTCTGAGACCTACCTGTTTCTAATTACCGGCGCATAAATTAGGTATTTATTTAATTATATTGGATTTTGACAGCGTTGCCGACCAATATTTAATCCGTGCATGACCTCTCTACATCATAGATGCTGAAATCTTCCCATAGTGTGGTGTCTGACCTCAAGCTTCTGTCGATTTTTTTAGCATATTAGCCGCACGAATTACTACAGAAGCGATAAAACGTATATCTTCCAGGAAACCATGTAAATATACTTTATTTTAAATCTATAGCCAGATTTGGATTGAATTTGCTTTTTCTTATATTAAATTGGATTAACACGATCTCGCGAAATATTTTTGTGGAATGTGTATTTCTAAATACTATTAAACTAGCATTACAGCTGGGATTACTAATAGCCTTTTTATAAAAGTACATTTAATAAGTAGTTTTGCGCTAATTAAAGGTTTCAGTATTTACTTATATGTATTACTTTGCAGATCGCAGAATCGCACAAAAATGTTAGATTAGAAAGTTAGAAATGTTAGGTGCGTACCGGCTTTTAAATTTTTAAATCTTTCATAAAGTCGAGGAATAGGTCGTTTTTCTTCGTTTCAAGTTATAGAAAGGAACAGATGCATTTTTCGCACTTTCCTGTACCTTTAAGCCATGGAAAGAAATGAAAACTTAGCTTGCTTCCTTACACATTTAATTTGCTGCACTCTCAACATAGCTCAATAAATGTTATCTCCTGGTTTTATGCAGGACAATGATATTGAAGTAATTGTGCATACATTCTAAGGTATTATTCCATACTAGATCAGAAGCTAGTATTGGATATAATAATTAGGTGACGTTAAATATATCTTATCTGTAATTAATAGTTAAATTTTTCTTTTCTCTAATGGTATTGATATGTACTGACCATATGCAGATAAACTACGCTCATATTTTTAATCTTACTTGTATTTAACAATGTACTATTGCACATGCATTTTAAACTTTTCAATGTGCAAATGCATAATTATCAAGCCTAAATGGTCTATCTGGGGAAAAATACTTTCTTTCCATTAAATGTGTGAGTTAATTTCATAGTTAGCTACAACAATTACAGGCTATTGTGCCATGAGATCTAAAAAGATCTAATTAAGTAGTTCAAATATTCCCCCAGAAGCAATATTGCAGTGAAATAATCCGAAAAAATATTCAAATATGATACCCATGGTAAAGATATTTCCGGAAAAATACTCAATATAAAATAAAAAATATAAAATCGTGCCCTTTGTCCTGAATATCATGTGATAAGCTATTCTAATGAATAGAGTATTATTGAAATATATTAATGTTGACAATCATCTACTGTTAGGGTAAATTAATATATTTTTCATATTTGATAAATATGATTTTCTAACATAGTCACATTAGAAATACTGAATAGCTTTAAGAGTATATCCTTTAATCGGTGTTTTTCCGGAAATGATTTTAACCACAGTATTTCTCCCGAAGGTATTTCTTACCAGCAGTAGTTTTTCCTTTATTATTTATTACCGGCCACGATTTGACCCGAACAGTTTTTCTATTAAATTTCTACCACAAATACCTCTTACCAATGGTATTTTTGCTTGGTTATTTTCTAGCGGCTATTACATGGGCGGGTATTTTTCCTGGTCAATTGTGTCATACTGCCAGTATTTTTCGGCGAAAAAATATTTTGATAAGTAGCCTTATGTTCTGAGAGTACTGGCTAGAAATATTTTGAATAAGTATTTTTCAGGAATTATTATGTAATGGCTGTATTTCTACCAGGGGTATTTCTTAGCAATGGTATTTTGCTTGGTTACTATTTAGCGGATGTTACATACAAGCGGTATCTTTTCTGGTAAATTGTGTCATATTGACTGTATTTTCCACGAGAAAGCATTTTCATCCGTAGCCTGATGTTATAGGCATATTCCTGGAGATATTTTGCATAGGTATTTTTCAGGAATTATTTTCTAATGGCTGTATTTCTCCTGGGGGTATGTCTTACCAATGGTATTTTTGTTTGGTAATTTTCAGCGGATGTTACACGTTAGAAGTATTTTTTCTGGGCAATTGTGTCACATTGACTGTATTTTTTCAGCGAGAAAACATTTTCATAAGTAACTTGCTTTTCTTGGCATATTCACTGGAGACATTTTGCATAGGATTTTTTCAGTAATTATTTTCTAATGGCAGTATTTCTCCTAGGGATATTTCTTACTAATGGTACTTTTGCTTGGTTACTTTTTAACGGATGTTACAAGCAACGGGTAGCCTTTCTGCTCTATTGTATCATATTGACTGTATTTTTCCGCGAGAAAACATTTTCATAATTACCTGATGTTTTAGAGGTATCCCCTGGAGATATTTTGCATAGCTTTTTTTCAGGAATTATGTTCTGATGGCAGTATTTCTCCCAGGGGTATTTCTTACCAATGGTATTTTTGCGTGGTTACTTTTTAACGGATGTTACAAGCAACAGGTAGTTTTTCTGCTCAATTGTATGATACTGACTGTATTTTTTCCGGGAGAAAACATTTTCATACGTAGCCTGATATTCTAGAGGTATCCGCTGGAGGTATTTTTCATAGGTTTTTTTCAGGAATTATTTTCTAATGGCAGTATTTCTCCAAGGGTATTTCCTACCAATGGCATTTTTGCTTGGTTACTTTTTAGGGGATGTTACATGCAACAGGTATTTCTTTTGGTCAATCGTGTCTTATTGACTGTATTTTTCCGCGGTAACGTTAGTCTGATTATCTGGGGGTATTTGCTGGAAGTATTTCCAATATGTTTTCTTCGGGAATTAATTTCTAACGCCAGTATTGCTCCCGAAAGTATGTCTTTCCAGAAATATATTCAGTTTGCTTATTTTTTACAAACTGAATAATCTTGGGCGTTTTGTATGGTACATTATTTTCGAATTTTTATCACATATATAAAACGTTTTTCTGCAAGTAAGTATCTCTATATCAATCTGATTTTTTGTCAGTTTATTCTGTTAAGAAAAATTTGATATTTGCAATATTTCTTCCAGACAGATGTTCCATACGGAGAGTATTTTTCGCAGATTCTTTTATGGTAGGCACTATTTTCTGGGCAAGGTTTTTTCAGGGGTATTTCAGTCGTAACGTATTTTTGCTTGAGTAAGGTTTGTACCGGGCCTGATTTTCTGTAAGCTTTATAGCTATATATTTTCGACCTGAAATGTTTTCTTATCCATATACATTGCACAGCAGGCCTGATTTTCTTGTAGTTTTTCTTGAGACATGTATTCTCAAAGCAAATATTTTTCATAAAAAAAATCTTTTTCATTTAAGTAATATATTTTATACATAGTGTACATGATTTTCTCGCAGTATTTTAAAAGGGAATTTTTTGTAGTTATATCGTACAGAGAATATTCTGTTTGGTTAGTATGTTACAGGTTATATAAATATATGGAACCTAGGGACCTCGATGGGGCAGTGCGAACAAGCGCTGTCACTCGAGGCCATAGTGATATGTGGCTCAATCGGCCGCGGGTTCAAACCCCGGCACTTAGTTAAGTTTAGGGTGAATGTTACATGAATGGCTAGTATGTACGGGACACCCGCAACCTCTGAGGTATTACGAAAGCGGTTCCGAGGGGAGGGGCGGTAATGTGAATGTCAGAAAAAAATATATAGAGCCTATTTTGCTAGGCATATGTTTCTAAGAGTATTTTTACTAGATACATTTTTCGAAGCCACTTTACCGACTATTATTTCCTTAACTATTTTATTCAAACTTAATTTTTTTCATGAGTACTTTATACCAAAAATATTGTTGTATGAACTATATTATAGTTATCGGCCGTGATTTTCTTCGGTGAGAAATATTGTGGGCTATGGGAAATATATTTTTGAGCCTATATTTTTAGAATATTGACTGATTTGGCATAAACGGTAATTTTTGGAAGCAAAACAAGATATTACTCTGTCCGGGCTTGTTTTAATTTACGTTTCTTATATAGCAGGTACTAGTACATTTATGTAATCCTAAGATATTAGACGGTCGAGCATTAACCTTAAATTAAAGCTTTGGTCTAAAATAAGTATGTATTTTCGTGCTGCGACTGTAATGAGAGGTGTAACATTAGCCGAATAAAAAGATAGTGAAGAAACGTGAAGAAATACTGTCGAGCCGCCGACCAACTACTTATCATTTAATTAAGCAACGAGTTAGTCATAAAACGAGTTGGATCACGCAAGAAATCATAATTTACCGATGAAAATTACGTTTTCTATCCTAAACGTGAAACAGGGAACAACTGTTATGGCTAACTCACTTCAGGTATTTCTTTTAAATACGTCTTGCTGTTTTCCTGACAGCTTTAGTAGCTTCAAGTTTAGTATCCAATTTATTTCCTCAAAATTCTTGTTACCGAACTGTTGAAAAGAAACACAAATTTTTAACATTAATTTGCATGCCTTCCGAAGCTAAAAAACGGTAGATACCGTTGGGAACGATTTCAGAATCTGAAATCGACCAAAGATTAAATTTTCTAGAACGAGGTAAAATTCCGTGTTTGATCTACAAAAATCTATTAAATCTCGTGTCGGTGTATCATTAGCTCTTCGCTGTTAACAATCTAATAAATCTAAAAAAGCTTACTTTTTCCATAGTTAATTGCTTTCAAAAACTTTTTAGTTGCAACTTCAAAGGCAATTCCGCAAAATAAAGATTTTAGTAGTTTCCTGTGCGTCTAGATCTTTCTCGTGTTAGAATGTGTTAAACAAAAACATTTTTTTGATTTTATCTAAGCAAACGTGCATGATAGGGTGAATGAATTCGACAGAAATTAAATTAATTGCCGCTATAAACTTTAATGAATTAGATTACAACTTTTAAATTTTATGGTAGCTGACAAAAACAGTTTTGATGAATAAACATATTAAACAGATTTTTTCAGCTAAAAGAATTTTGCCGTATCTAATATCCTTTCGGCAAGCTTCCTTTTAGGGAATAGCTTTTCCACCATTTATTTGATTTATGCTACCAATCTACTTGTGAAATAGTCCTCAGTTATCGTGGAATATATTAAATCGATCCGCAACAAGCCTTAATGTGTGTTAAATGAATTTTTTCTTTATTAGTACCTCGCATTACCAAAATGAGCTTTTCGCACGAGACCCAAAGTTGAAAACGCTGTTTGCGTTCAACATCCTGAGATTAATTTTGCTTTCACGGTAATAAAATGCATGTAGCACTATGAGGGATCTATCTGTTCATTTGGTGCGTTAATCATCCTGATAGTGATGGACCATTACAGCTGTAAAGTCCCATAAATCTCTGCAAGTAATATTTTGGCTATCCGTGCTCAAAACGACGTACCTCGGACGATAATTAAGTATAAAACGTGCGGCTATTTACAACGTGTGATGCATCACTTCCCAAGTAAGTACGTACATACATTATACACATGCGAATTAGGAGTCGATAACTGCCTTCTTTTCCCAGAATTACGTTAGCTTAAAAAACGAAATATAAACTATGACTTTTGATCTTCCTTTTTTATCTCATGGCAATTTAATGCGAAGCAGACCATGTAGAATATAACTGCGTTTAAAAGCTATTGCCACACACTAAGCGTTAGCAAAATTAACGTAACCCTCTGTATATTATTTATTTATTTGAGTCAAATTCTACAGTAAAGGCTTTTTACAAATATAAAATATTATATTATATATAATTATAGTATAAATTTGCAATATACAGGGTGTTCTTTTCATAAATGAAAAGATTGGGGCTAGTTCTGGCTAATGCTAAGTTATTTGTTAGTTTTCTTGTTGTTACATAAAAAGTCTGATGGATAGTTCAGCTTGAAAAACGTTGTCTTTTAAAGCCAATTTCCAGGTTCGAAACCTATCCAGCGGTTAAAAATGTATTCTATTCTACATAGCCCTCTGTAGTCTGTATGGTATTTATATAGTGAAGCAACCAAATATTACTTTGAGGGCTTGTTACTGATAAAAATATTATTTAGCAACATACAAAATTATTACAATTAAAGTATAAAGTTGCAATGTACAGGGGGTTCTTTTAGAAATAAAAAGATTGTGCTAGTTCTGGCAACCATTAAGATATGTTGTAGTTTATCTATGGTCACATAAAATATAAATTGTTTTGTCATAAAAGATCTGATGTATAGTTCAGCTTGAAAAGCGTTTACTTTTTAAACCAAACTTCTAGGTTCCATACATATGCAGCGGTTTAAAATGTACTCTTGTGCTGCAACCCACCAAACACAAATGTCTTAATCTGTCTTTGGCAAAGAAGGGGTTAACATAACTAACCTAACTCTATGTAGTCTATATGGTGATTTATATATTGAAGCAATCAAATATATTTTGAAGATTTGTTACTAATATAAAATATTATTTAACAACAAACAAAATTATTTTAATTTAAGTATAATGTAGCAGTGTATAGGGTGTATAAGTCTGGTAGAAATTTCAACTTGCACAGCTCTTACTTTTTTCGAAATCTAAGGATTGGTTAAAAATGTGTTCTAGTGCTGCAACCCACCAATCACAAATGCTCTAATCTTCGAAATCTATACAGCAGTTAAAATGTATTCTAATGCTGCAACCCACCAAACACGAATGCCCTAATCAGTCTTTGACAAAGAAGGGGTTAACATAACTAATCTAACTCCATGTAGTCTATACGGTAATTTATATATTGCAGCAATCAAATATAATTTGAAGATTTGTTACTAATATAAAATATTATTTAACAAACAAAATTATTTTAATTAAAACATAATGTAGCAGTGTATAGGGTGTTTCTTTAGAACTTGCTGGGGCTAGTTCTTCCAAATGGCAAGTTCTTTTTTTGTCACATAGAAGGTTTGGTAGAAATTTCAACTTGCACAGCTCTTACTGTTTTCGAAATCTATGGACTGATTAAAAATGTATTCTAGTGCTGCAACCCACCAATCACGAATGCTCTAATCTGTCTTTAGCAAGGAAGGGATTAAAATAACTAGCTAAACCCGCCGTCGTTTTTATAGTATTTACATATTGAAGCTATCAAATACTACGTTGAAGAGTTGTTACGAATATGTATTTAGTAACACTATAGTATATTTCATTAGTCTGGAAATAAGGATTTTTCCGTGCGCGCGTGACAAATTCTCGTGTGAGGCGAAGCCGAACACGGGAAGTCATGCAAGCACGGAAAAATCCATTTCCGGACGTGTAATGAACGATACTTTTTATTATACTTATCTGAAAACAACGCAAAAAAGGATAAAAAGTAAATTTAGAACATTTTATTTTCAAAGTAATCATAATACATCGTAATAGTACCAAACATGGTTTACATTTCCATAGCAACGATATATTTATTATCGGCATTGTTTTATTTTCTGTCAGTTTAATTCATGTTAGTTTTAAAAAATGTACTCGGAAGAAAATCCAGATATTCCTATGAACATATTAGAGCTAGCGGCACAAGCCAGTGCTGATTTGTTACCAGCAAAATCCAGGTCGAGATATGAACACGAGTATCAACTTTTTATGGAATGGCGAGATCTCAAAAAAGTTAAAACTGTAAGCGCATGGGAAAAAACGGAGATCGGGAAAAATTTTTCGTGCGCTGTTCTGAAAATGCCATCTTTACGTCTTTGTAAAAACAGATGAAAACAAGGTGTTTTCAGATAAGTATAATAAAAAAATTATTACAATTAAGTATAAAGTAGCAATGTACAGACTATTTCTTTAAAAATAAGATTGGGGCTAGTTCTGACAAATGCTAAGTTATTTAAACTAAATTTCTAGGATCCAAACCTATGCAACGGTTAAAAAGGTAATGTAGTGCTGCAACCCACCACACAATGTCCTAATCTGGCTTTGGCAAAAAAGGAGTTTTAACTGTTTAATATGGCATTTCTGTCGTTCTAATTAAACATTCCTTGTGTTTGTACTTGATCGCTGAGGAGAAGCACGTGGCAAAGAATAGTGCTTGGTAATGAAATGTACCGATTGTAAGGGAGTGAGACTATTTTCATTGTATAAAAATTTTGAATACAATAATTTAAAACTCAAAGAACTACTTATTTTTTTGTTTAAGACTTTACACTGGTAAACAGATGTGTCTGCTTGTTCGCATCTAAATTAAATTTTAAAATATATTATGTATTTGATCGAACAAATCTTATAACGGGTATGCATTCTTATGCTGTAAACTTTATCTTTAAAATTATGTATAGTATGATAAATAAATCTCACGCTGTATGGTAGTCCTTGGTAGTTTTCAAACCACAGGTTTTCTATATAAAATGTATATGAGTTTATTAATAAAAAAATTAACAATCCTTACAGATTTCGTAACAATATTATAATTTATGAGAGTGGTATATCAAACGCCAAAATATAGCTTTAAACGCAAACACATTGAAAAAAAGTAGAACTAAATATTTTAATGTCAGCTTTGGCAAAATCGTGTGGTGTAATAATACTCATGTTTTGATATTCTAAACCCAAATCTATTTCTTATGCCTTTATATTTTGATTATAGATAATTTACAAAAAATGTTATCTGTCATTGAGAATTTATATAAAATACTGTTAATATAAAATGTGTTCGGCTTTCAACTTGAGTTGAACTTATTGCCGGAAAAAGTCAAAACATGTGTAAATACAATATGTCATACCCAAATTTGGATGGAGATGTAAAAGTGATTTATATATACGAACAATCTCCAGGTAGGATATATTTAAGTTAAATTTTTCGTTCTTATGGAGACATTTTTTTTAAACTTCTGAATGTTTTCCGTTCTTTTTAAATATTTTTCCTATAATTTTAAATAGCCCGTTTAACTTAGATATTATTATCATCGCGCGTTATAGTTTCTTCTGGATTTGTAGTTACATCAAACTTAGTTTTAACTTAGCTTCAAAAAGAGCCTTCTTTACATCATCTTCTTGATAACGTTTTCGCTTTGATGATGCAAACTAGTTACTGAAACTCCACGGCAATAATAAAAGAAATGTTAGACTAAAATTCACTTACATTGCCAAGTTTCACTTCAAACTAGTTAATCTAAATTGTATTAAAGTTTAAAAATGTAATTTAATGTACGAATTCTACACCATCTTTCTAGTTTCGAGGTGAATGAAACTTATTTACATGTGAAATATTCCCAACTGAAGTTTCCCGCCAACGCCAACATTCATTTGTGCAGAGGACCTATTGAATTGTGGTTTAGAAACTATATAATTCACCTTATTCAAGAGGATAGAAACAGTATCTCAAACCGCAAAAATATATGTTTATCTACGATTTGTGTTAAACATATAGACGGAGTTATTCTATTTTGACTATTTACTTTGGAAATAAACGGTACAAAGTGCAATATTCGCACAAATATAACGTAACCATAAATAAGGTTTTGGTTTCCTAGTCCTAGTACCTACGTGCGCCCTATTAGCTTTTTTTAAATTAATTAATTAATTAATCGCTCGAGGTTTGACATAAACTATAGATGCATGCCAGTAATACTCTTTGCAGTTACGTGATTAAGAAGAATTATTTTTACCTTTACGTAGGTCGTTGTTTTAATGAAACGAATCGTAACCGACAGTGGCGACATCTCATTGAGCGCTCCTACATTAATGTGTATTTGGTATATAGTTACACGTAGTGCAATTCCAACTCGGGATTACAAGTAGCTTAAAATCACAATGGGTTTATGAGCGCCTTCTAATGGAATCCTCAAATAAAGGGCACAGTCTTCACCTAAAAAAATAGTAATAGTAAACTGTTCATTTTGGTACTTAAAAACATATATGAAATATTTAAGTCATTTATTTATTTGCACATACTTTCACCACCAAAATTCAAAAGTAAACATTCAGTAACAAGATTCATATTTATGTTTGAGTATTTTTCAAAAGAAGGGCTTAAGACATTTTAGTTATTACACAGAGCTGTTGCTTCACATACCGTATGGTCGAAAAATAAATATATGGTAGCGTAGGCCATGAGAGGCACCACCTTAGTGAAGGCATTACTGTTGGTCAACGTGCAGCTATTTGAAGTTTGACAGCTGTCACTGTTATGTGTTAATTATAACATCTTTAATCTCTACGAAATTAGGTGTTTGTTACAATTCTTGGCCTGCTTTTATTGAAGTTCCTTAACTACTTTTTCGGTTAAATTGATTCCTGATTTCGTTACCGAAAGTTACTTTTGAAATGACCAAAATTTGGAAAATACTTCTAAGTTGTAAAATAAATTTACTATGCTCATCAAACAAAACTATGTATTTTTGCTTCTATAATCAGCCCCTGTCGTCCAACCTTGGACATAGGCCTCCCCTAATACTTTTCGCTGTTCTCTGTTTTGTGTCATCGGGATCCACTTTGAGCCTGTCGTTCTTTTTACGTCATCAGTCCATCTCAAGTTTGGTGGTCCTTTTTTTCTGTTTTCTGTAAAATGAATGCTTATCAAACAAAACTATATATCGCCTTCTTCTTATTTGGTGCCCCTGTCGCCCATCCTTAGACATAGGCCTCCCTTAATACTCTCCACTGTTCTCTGTTTTATACCATCAGGATACACGTTGGGCCTGTTGTTCTTTTTACGTCATCGATCCATCTCAAGTTTGGTGGTCCTTTCTTTTCTTTTCTGTTTAGTGAATTTACCATCCTCATCAAACAAAACTATGTATTCTCTTCTTCTTCTTCTTCTCCTTTTTTGATGCCCCTGTCGTCTATCTTTGGACATAGGTCTCCCCTAATACTCTCCACTGTTCTCTGTTGTGTGCCTTCTGGATCCACTTTGGGCCTGTTGTTCTTTTTACGCCATCGACCTATCTCAAGTTTGGTGGTCCTTTTTTCTCTTTTCTGTAAAATGAATTTACCATCCTCATCAAACAAAACTACGTATCCTCTTCTTCTTCTTTGATGCCCCTGTCGTCTATCTTTGGTCATAGGTCTCCCCTAATACTCTCCACTGTTGTCTGTTCTGTGCCATCTGGATCAACCTTGGGCCTGTTCTTTTACGTCATCGACCCATCTCAAGCTTGGTGGTCCTTTTTTCTCTTTTCTGTGATATGAATTTACCATCATCATCAAACAAAACCATGTATCCTCTTCTTCTTCTTCTTCTTCTGTGATACCCCTGTCGGCTATCTTTGGAGGTAGGTCTCCCCTAATACTTTCCAGTGTTCTCTGTTCTGTGCCCTCTGGCTCCACTTTAGGCCTGTTCTTTTTACGTCATCGACCCATCTCAAGTTTGGTGGTCCTTTTTTCTATTTTCTGTAAAATGAATTTACCATGCTCATCAAACAAAACTATGTATCCCCTTCTTCTTCTTCTTCATTGGTGCCCCTGCCGTCCATTCTTGCAGATAGGCCTCCCTTAATACTCTAAACTGTTATCTGTTCTATGCCACCTGGATCCACTTTAGGCCTGTTCTTTGTACGTCATCGGCCCATCTCAAGTTTGGTGGTCCTTTATTCTCTTTTCTGTAAACTGAATTTACCATTCTCATCAAACAAAACTATGTATCCCCTTCTTCTTCTTCATTGGTGCCCCTGCCGTCCATCCTTGCACATAGGCCTCCCTTAATACTTTCCACTGTTATCTGTTCTACGCCATCTGGATCCACTTTAGGCCTGTTCTTTTTACGTCATCAGCCCATCTCAAGTTTGATGGTCCTTTTTTCTCTTTTCTGTAAAATGAATTTACCATGCTCATCAAACAAAACCCTTCTTCTTCTTCTTCATTGGTGTCCCTGCCGCCCATCCTTGCACATAGGCCTCCCTTAATACTCTCCACTGTTCTCTTTTCTATGCCATCTGGATCCAGTTTGGGCCTGTTGTTCTTTTTACGTCATCGACCCATCTCCAGTTTGGTCGCCCTTTGTTTTTCTTTCCTATGTATGGTCTCCATTGTATAATTTTCTTTGTCCACATCTCTACACTCATTCTAGCGACATATCCTGTTCACTTCCATTTATGTCTTACTATTTCACTGCGATAATCTAAGCCTGTCCGTTACCTTATATACAATCTTCATAAAATGTACCGCACTTGCGTTGTTGCGTTTGACGATTACTACCGGTAATCAAGAACACACTGTATGCAATCATGTGTAGTGCCAATATAAAAGTAACAATCCTACCTAACCTGTAATTCACATTCTTCAATTGCATGGCATTTTTATAGCATGTTTCTGCAAAAGAAAGTGTAATTCACATTTAAATAAGCACAATTTATTTGCAATTTGAAACTTTCTTTCGTAAGTTAGTTTTGCGTGTGTGTGTTGCCATTTTTATTAACATTAGCTAGAGGGCCTTTAAAATAGTTTGCACTGTTTTGATACAGAGAATACGAAATAAATTACTTTGGCATGTGTTAGAAAGATACAATTAGCTCAGTCACAATATATGTTCGTTTGTTAAGGTGCTACCTAGGTGCCTTAAAATAAACGATTTATATTGTCATCGTAGCTATGTATATATATTTGCTTATTGCTTTTTAAAAGTACATATACGGTTTGACTGCTGCTCAACCGACGCAGCAGCTAAAACGAGAATTGCTGCGGAGACAGCGTAACAAGAAAAAGAAAATTAGTAGAAACTGTAGTAAAATGAAGAAGAAACTTACCAAAATTTACGATATATTAGGACTTAACCACCTTCCTTAGTTATCATCACAATTAAGCTAAGCTACTATTTCTCTAATAGAAAGACATGATCAATTACTTACCTTTATTTTGGATAGAATGAAGAAAGGAATCTCATAAATTGCCTACGACAAAGTCTACTAGATCTTGAAGCTCAAGCTGATTTAGGAACTTACTGATCTAGCTCAGCTATAATTTACCTCCATTCATTACATCCTACAGCTGAGCACGGGCACTATTCTCCTCCACGTGCTTCTCATCAGCAGTAAGCTAAAAATACGGAAATCACAATTTACGTGTGTGTAAACAAATTAAGATATTAATTGTAGCAACCTTGAGAAAATCACTGTTTAGTTATCAAGTACTACTACTTTTTACGTTCAAATCCATATTAATTATTATCGATTAATTAACTTAATCCCCGAAAAACCAACAATATTGAATATGCATGAAACGTTATCCGGTTTGCCTAATTAATGTGCTCACTCTATATGATTAAAATGGAAAACATTTCATAAATATGTACCGAATCTTGATGTTCAGGAACTCCAGTTTAGGAGTTTTTGTTTGATGTTATTGGCTGTAATGTGAAAAATTACAGTAGTCAACCATTAATTAATTACGATTAGTTAGATCACGTATTCTAAAAAATTTAACTCAAACGTGTAATTTAATGAACACAGTTTTGTTTAAAATTTGCATTAATGTGGTATTTGATGAGAAATTTGAATAAAATCGGAAATTTTACGGTTTCCACGCGTTAAGCTCTAAATTATCATAGTGGATCTTTGTGTATTTACGGTTAGGCTAATTCTTGCTTCATTATTTCCCTTTTTTTGTTATGTTTTGGAATGCCAAGATAAATTTATTTTGTCATGTTTCCAATTTCCGAATCTAATTCGAGCTGGAGTACCGCTACACTTTTGGCATTAGTTTAATGGCATTTCTAATTGATAAGTACGTACATGCGAGGATAATGACCTTGCTCTAATTTAGTTTCATTTCATAAACTATTGGCCTAAAGCAAAGTAAGGAAGTGTGCGCGCTCCGGTTCTAATCACGCGGAATGTGCTCGCGTCCTGGAGCTCTCACTCCGTGAACTCGTCCTTTTCCGGTGCACGTGCCCATCTACTGCTCTTTCTATCTCGCCTCGGGAAGTGCTAATGGCTGCTGGATTTTGCCATCGCAAAAACTACAGAAGCTATCTGCTGTAATTAAATGTAAAACATCTTGAAAGATGAATGACGTTTGCATATGTAATAATTATATTTTCTCTTGCATTGCACGAATATTTATTAACCGCAGTCTACCTTCGCTGAATTACCAACGTACATTACTACAATTTCAAAATTATTAAGTATTTTACTATGGGTCTAAAAATTGGCGTTCAAAAATTGTTGTAGATCACGAATCTGAAAATTATTTTTTCTTCCATTTTTGTCGACCTTCTTCTTCTTCTTCTACTTCAAGGTTTAGTCCTTAAGGATTGTTCCGACTCAACTGCCATCGTGTTCTCGGGCGTCCAACACTTCTTCTGCCTCTTCTATATGTAATAATTATATTTACTCCTGAATTGCACAAATACTTATTCATCAGTCTATCATCACTGAATTGCCAACTTATGCTACTACAAACTCAAAATCAGTATGTATTGTAGTATGGTTTAAAAATGTATATACAAAAATTGTGGTAGGGCACGGATCTGAAATTATTTTTTCTTTTATTCTACACTGCTCAACGGAACACTTTTTTGAGCGTCTATAAGATATCCAGCAAATGATGGAAGCAGGATTTTTTTTTGTTATATTATTCTCTAGACCTTAATTATTGACAAAGTGCAAAAAGAATTATGGTGATCCGTTTGCTCGTTTTCATCGTAGACGCCAAAATGTAAAGATAATCTCAAAACAAAGTAGTTTTTGACCACAAAGCAAACATCTGAAACTGATCAAATTAGTCATTGGACACAGTAAAACCGTCAGTTTTGACTTTTTCAATGCTTCTGAGTCCAAAATGCGTTACTTAAGTGAAATTGATGGCGAGGGTGTTGCTTTGTTTGAAGATGGTCGATCTATGCGATATGTAGCAAACCAGCTCCAATCGACTCCATTTGTTATCTGCAGAGCTTGGCATATGTACCAAGAAACGGGTAGATATTCCAGGAGAATTGGACAAGCCCATGAAAGAAAAACTACCCCTCGGACGACCGGTATATTGTTAATTCTTCTCTTCGTCGACGAACTGCTACTGCTTGTGAGCTACAAAATCTACTCCGAAATGCCACCTGGTGACAATTTCCGATCAGACGGTTAGAATACGACTCAATGACTTCTCGCAGAGCTGTGCGAGCTCCTCGCTTGAGCAGGAATCACAAAGTTAGCCGTCCAAACTTTGCCCGCGAACATGTGCAATGGCAACTTCCACATTGGAGGTCTGTCTGGAGGTTTTGTCTAACTCGTTGCGATGGTCGTATACGAGTGTACAGACGTCCTGGAGAGCGATACACTGCCGCGCGTATACAGGAACTGGACTGATTCGGAGCTGGATCGGTCTGGTGTGGGGTGGCAATAGTATAGACGATCGCACAGACTTGGTTGTCGTTCCCCAACGTCTCAACGCACAAATTTATGTTGAGACGATTCTTCAAGAGCTTGTTGGACCTTTTGCGAACAATTTCGGCAATGGGTTCATCCTACAACAGGATAATTGTAGAGTTCATACCGCCAGTTTAACAACAAACGTCCTCCAGGAACAAGAAATCCAAGTAATGGGTTGGCCAGCCATGAGTCCAGACCACCATCGAACACGTTTGGGATTTACTCGACAGGCGCATTAGGAAGCGTCCTGCTGCATCTCAGACTCATCAGAAGTTGCCTGAGGCCCTTATGGAAGAATGCCGAAAT
>JABXWE010017652.1:0-19248 GCA_014611495.1 Limonius californicus
TGTGAACATACCATCTTCAGCAAATCAGCAACGGAAGACCATAAAGTAATTTTGTCAACAATAGTCACTAAAATACATTTAGAAGAGGTAAACTTGTGAACATACCCTTTTCAGCATCTGAAGTCATTAAAGTAACTTTGGAAGAGGTAAATCTGTGACAATATTTTCTTCACCGAATCAACAACACAGTCACTAAAATATGTTTAGAAGATGTACACTTGTGAACATACCATCTTCAGCAAATCAGCAACGGAAGACCATAAAGTAATTTTGTCAACAATAGTCACTAAAATACATTTAGAAGAGGTAAACTTGTGAACATACCCTTTTCAGCATCTGAAGTCATTAAAGTAACTTTGGAAGAGGTAAATCTGTGACAATATTTTCTTCACCGAATCAACAACACAGTCACTAAAATATGTTTAGAAGATGTACACTTGTGAACATACCATCTTCAGCAAATCAGCAACGGAAGACCATAAAGTAATTTTGTCAACAATAGTCACTAAAATACATTTAGAAGAGGTAAACTTGTGAACATACCCTTTTCAGCATCTGAAGTCATTAAAGTAACTTTGGAAGAGGTAAATCTGTGACAATATTTTCTTCACCGAATCAACAACACAGTCACTAAAATATGTTTAGAAGATGTACACTTGTGAACATACCATCTTCAGCAAATCAGCAACGGAAGACCATAAAGTAATTTTGTCAACAATAGTCACTAAAATACATTTAGAAGAGGTAAACTTGTGAACATACCCTTTTCAGCATCTGAAGTCATTAAAGTAACTTTGGAAGAGGTAAATCTGTGACAATATTTTTTTCACCGAATCAACAACAGAGTCACTAAAATATGTTTAGAAGATGTACACTTGTGAACATATCCTCTTCGGCAAGTGAAGTCATTAAAGTAACTTGGAAGAGGTAAATCTGTGAACATATCCTTTTCAGCAATTGAGGTCATTAAAGTAACTTTGGAAGAGGTAAATATGTGAACATACCCTTTTCAGCAACTGAAGTCATTATAGTAACTTTGGAAGAGGTAAATCTGTGACGATATTTTCTTCACAGAGTCAACAACAGAGTCACTAAAATATCTTTAGAAGATGTAAACCTGTGAACATATCCTCTTCATCAACTGAAATCATTAAAGTAACTTTGGAAGAGGTAAATCTCTGAACATATCCTTTTCAGCAACTGATGTCATTAAAGTAACTTTGGAAGAGGTAAATCTGTGTACATACCCTTTAGTAAGTCAGCAAACGAAGACATCAAAGTAATTTTGGACGAGGTAAACCTGTGATGATATGCTCTTCACGAAGCCAACAATAGAGTAATTAAAGTAACTTTGAACGAGGTATACCTGTTAACAAACGCTCATCGGCAAATCAACAGTGGATGTCATTCAAGTAGCTTCAGCGAAATGAAGATGTATTCTGCACCAAGTAAAGATGAGAAGCCATTAAAGTAGCTTTGGACGACGTACATTTATGAAGATAAGCGCTTTACCATCAGTCATTAAAGTTAGTTTGGACGAGTCCTATTCAACCTTATAACAGTTTGTTTTATTTAGTCTTAATTATAGAATTTGATGCTGTTGTTTTCAAAGAGCTATTTCTACTACTAAATTCCAACTAACTCCAATGTATTTTGAACTTCTAAGTTCTCCAATTTTATTTTAATTAATTTCAAGGTAATTACATAGATTCCACAAAACGAATTCTTACATAAAAAAGTAATTGCTACTAACACTGCTGTAATTTCACATATTTTACATCAAATTATATACGAGTACATATATTTGAATTTCACTAATCTTGGAAACTTTTGGCAAATTATAAAAAATTGCATTGCTGCAATATTTTTTGTTTTCCATTTGTAATTTAAATAACTTTAGATGACATTATGTTTAAATTTAACTAGTCGCTCGAAAGTCTTCCGGAAATTCGATTAATTAACAGAAATGCAATCGTTTCTAATTTTCACCTAATTTTAATGTAATTTGCAGCTGAAGTCTAATATTCCCAATTCTTTTAATTGTTAAGCAACTATGTAACCTCCTGCTGCCCTGTGCTTTTATAATGAAAAAAACGTTTAACTGCACTATAATTTCTATAATGTTCAGTTTGAATTTTACTAATTACTATATAATTTTACGTAATTCTAGCTTATATTATAATTTTCAACATTTTATCAAACTGTTTATGCTAAATGTTTAGTATGTCGAATGTCATTTGAGGCTAAAATTCCATCTGGGTAGTCTAATTTTCAATTTTCAACAGAGTAAAACTTAAATAGGTTCGTCAACTGCAGTTAATTACTATACACATTGTCGATGTTTCGATGATGTATCAATACATCTGAAGTTAATTAATTATTTATGATAATTGCAAGAAATTCAAAATTTACACTAAAGTACAACAATGTAATTTGAAGGTAAAATTGCTAACTGATCCCTAATTAAATAAACTTCAAGGTTCATTTCAAGCTAAACGCACAAAATACACAATCTTCGTGGAATATTAGCGAGCCAAATTTTTAGGCGCTGATATGCAAATGAATCACGTTTGAACTTTCGTGTCATGTCCTTCATGAACAGGCGTCTATCTTTGTTAATTGTAATGATTTGGCCGCTGACCTCTAGTTGGAGATTCGGAGGATCCAAGGTTAAATTTGGGAACAACTCGTCTGCACGTGCCTTGTTCTATTTTCCACGTGGAGAGCATGTCAATGAGCTACGAACTAAAAACGACACTGAGTATATGAATTCTGATAGTTTCAAAACAGAGAAATGCTGGGATTGAGGAATTTTGTTTAAATATTGAAATTTGGGGAACTGTTAAAAAGGTTTTTCTCTAGTTCGGGATGCACAATGTTGTTGTTTGTTTTTCCCCAATGTGTATTACTATGCAATACTACGTATGTATGTTAAGATAGCCATTATCTGACCTTTATGTAACGGAATAAATGAACCGTACGAGTATTTATTATCATAATAAGGATCAGCCTTGAAATATTTAAAAAGATACGTTTTTTTCGGTAATACGTTGGATAATTTTGATAAAACCCACAAATTACGTATTGATTTGCGCAATTAAGAGCGGTATCTTCATGGCAACTTTTCTCCAGCCGCGATAAAATTTAAACGACCGAATTTTTAAAATAGTCCGCGAAAAATCCAAAGTAAGATCCTATAAGCATCATCGGGAGCCGGTCATTCACCGACGCACGAAAAAGAACTGTATTCTTGGAGACGTCTTTGGTGTCATAAATAAGAGTCTCTCCTACACATTCCGTGATGGCGAGCTAACAAACAATTTTATAAGATCGGTCGTCGTGGAAATTTTAATTTGCGCCAACAAAGGGATCCTACGGAGCGAACAACAATTCGAGCAAATAGGTACGAGATATGATGACAAAGGTTAATTAAATTGCTAAATTATATTTGCTTGTTGTGGTGGTCTCCGCCAATATAAACAACCGTGTTTTGGGAGCACTAAAATTAAAACAATTTGTTGTTGCACCCACGACCTTCGGGTGAAAAATGCAGATCTCGGGCATTATTTAAATTCGCAGGTTCAAGGTTCTGGGGTTTTAGATTTTTCCATTATAGTGCTTAGAATTTCCACGTCTGATTCTATTGTTGTTGCACGCCAACGCTGCAGTTAAATAGATAAATACTTGGTAATGATAAGGTTCAATGAAGCAACCTCAGTTGTGTTTTAATTGGTGATTCATTTTCACCTTCATTTACTATCAGCGTTTGCAATTTAATGGGAAAGCTGTGTGTTTACAATTACTTCCAAGGGGAAATTAAAAAGAACCTTTTAAATCGAGATAATTACCAGAATGCAGTTAACAATGTACCGGGATTGGTAGTAGCCGTCAAATATTTGTTATACAGTACGTCCAAGATAAAAGCATGTACAGGGACACGTAAACGATAACAGAGAGAAATTCGATTGAATGAGAAGAATTGGTCATCATTTTAACAACTCTGGGATTCATATCATACCTTCGAAATGTTGCTTGATTTTCAGTACAAACTGTATCTGGATATCTAATTATTATCGACATTTATAATAATCTAAATATGGAAACTATCGAGGTATAGCAAGTTCGAATTACATAGGTATTGAAAGTATCAAAGTATTAAAATATCAAAATATGAAGGTATGGAAAGTATTAAAGTATCACAAGATATTAAACGTATCGAAGTATTGAAATATCGATGTTTCAGAAGTAGTAGTAAAGTATCGAAATCTAGAAGTATCAAAATATTAAAAGTATCGAATTACAGAAAATATTTAAATATAGTGGTACAAAAAATTCAAAGTTTCAAAAAATATCGAAAGTATTGAGTATCGCCGTATTAAAAGCATTAAAATTTCGGAAACCTAGAGGTATCAAAATAGCCAATATCTTAATGCACCGAAACATCAAAGCATTGGTGCATAAAAAGTACTAAAGTATCGAAATATGGAGACACAAAAATTGTGGAAGTATCAGAAAATATCAAAAAAATCGAAGGATTGATGTATAGTAGTATCAAAAGTGTTAAATTATCGAAATATTGAAGTATCGATGTTTCATAAGTAATAAAGTATCATAATATTAGAAGTATGGAATTATATAAATATTGAAATATAGAGCTACAGAAAACACCGAAGTATCTGAAAATATCAAAAATATCGAAGTATTGAGTATCGCGGTATCAAAAACATTAAAGTATCTGAAGCATAGAAGTCTAGAAGTATCAAAGTATCGTAAATATCAATGTACCGACGCATCAGAGCATGAAGGTATAGAAAGTATTACAGTATTGAAATGTAGAGGCACAGAAAAAAGGGTAGAAGTGTCAAAATATTAGTATCGAAGTATTGAGTATCGACATAACAAAACTATTAAAGTATCGGAAGTACAGACGCCTAGAGGTATCAAAATATCTAAAATATCAATATACCGAAATATTAAAGCGATGAAGTATAGAAGATATCAAAGTATCAACGTAGGCATAGAAAGTACTGAAGTATCAAAAAATATTTAAGTATTGAGATATCAAAAGTATTAAAAAATTGAGTCTGACAAAATATTAAAAGTACATTTATCCAAACTAACGAAACTGCCACTATATTGAAAGCATCGAGATACTCGCATAGTAGTAAAAAAGTATTAAAGTATAGGAAAATATCTAAAGTATCGAATTATTGAAGTATAGAGGTATAAACAAAATCAAACTATCGAGAATATCGAAGTATCAATGTATCGATGTATCGAAATATAGAAAGTATTAAACTACCAAACGCTGTAAAATCGACCTACAATGTGAATACTTTTATTAAGTATTTTTATATATAGAGCGTAAAGGTGTAGACAACATTGAAGAAAATATTATACGTCCCCTCGTAACTATTGTTGAACTAATTGCTGTTGTTCTGTTTTTCTTTTACAACTTTTGAGGAGCCGCTACTCTTCAAGGAAACATTCATTTAATGACAATACCATATCAATCTCATCTAGTAGTAATAAAGTGTTTTTGACGAGAGCCAAGGAGTTCTTGGAATGCTGAGGGTAAACCAAGTAGAGTAGGGGGGCAAATGCCTTTAAGGAAAATGTACCTAAAACATTGTTTTGGTCAGCTTTAGGTATTATGGGGTAATATCTTAATAATAGCTTTTGCAAATCTACTAACTGATTGCAATGCGATTATATCCTCCGATGGATCGAGTTGCGGTATTAGGATTACCATTATCGTAGGTGTATATTATGTAAACATGGGCTGCAATAGTGAGTCCATGTAGTAGCGCTAGTGGTGTTGCATATGTATGTACGAGTATATATTTCGCTAGCGAGGTTATGTTATATGTCCCACGAAGTGTTATATGTGTATCCCTGAATGGTAGCATGTTATCTACTTGATATTATACGTCTTTATCTATGTAAGTTCCTGTCAAAGGCGCTAGCCATGTGAATAGATACTGTGTGTGTGTGTGTGTGGCATGTCTAAAAATTCTTCACCTAGCACTCATTTGGGTAGGTAGTCAGCTGGCAGACGTGGTCACGTATGGCGCCAAGGTTGGATTATTTTTATTATAATGTTACGGCATCGGCTGGATTTTACGCTGGGGATAGGCAATGAATTATACTGTCCCCATTACATGTGGGGGCTAAGGGGGGATGGCCCCGCGGCTCCAATGAATAACAGAGTGTCTGATTGTACCTAGTCCAGTTGCAGGCTCCCTCGGAAGTATTAGTGTAGAATCTATGCTTAATTACAGTAATTAATCTATAATTACGATTGTCTGTGGCTACTTTGTTGTATGTCGTCTGCCTGTCGCCGCCAATGAGGTCTGATCATAGCCGTTGTGTATTTATCCAGGTATAACATATGAAGAAGCACTACCGTCAAAATAAGTTGTTTTTACGCCTTACTTATGGGCGACTTTAACGCAAGTACTTTTTCCATAATTCATATTTTTAATAATTCTTTCTTTTTAAATAACTATATCACTGCTATTTGGATGTTTTATTTTATTGGAATTTTTAAACGAGAGTACCATTTAATAGCAGTTTCATAACATTTTCTACATACTCTACCAGAAGAAACGTATCGCTTATTTAAATCGATTTAATGCAATTTAAATAGAAAATGTTATCTTTGCAATTAAACGACCTATTAATTTAAAATCATATATCAAAGCTTCATAACTAATCTAACAATGAGCTAAATTAAATATTAGATGTGCGTTCTATCCACCTCCTGAAATTCTTTCGTGTCTCATTAAAACGAGCCTTGATGGTTAATTTATTGCGAAATTAAGCCGAGGAGATTTTACTAAAATAGAAACAGAAATTAATATCGACGAATGTACGGACTTTTATAATGTAAAAACTTTATCCATGTTCTTTCCAAAAGGTTACCAAAATAATAGAAAAACAAAAGTAATTATTAATAAATAATTATTATTTAGATTTTTATTTGTCAATTGTTATTAAATGAGCATACGGTCGAACCTTGCTAACTCGATCCTCTACAATACAATTTTTTTATTACTCGAACTAGTAGCGTGTCTCGACAAAATGCCTATTCCAGTGTTCATATTTTTATATCAATAACCCGAATTTCAAACTTAAAGTTTTTCATACTTTCCTAGACTAGATTTGCTATTAGCAAATATTTCTGTAATTCAAAGTTAAATTTCTCAGAAATAATTTCCTGAATTTTCCAACGCCGCGCTGTGGTGATTTTGACAGTCTTCCGGTCAATGACTCTTTACACTTTCAGAGCGACATGTCAGTTGAACTTAAATAGAATAGTATAGCATTCAGTGCAGACATCCAATATTTTTCGTTTTTGCGATATAATAAAGATTAAATATGTATGTAATTTTTGAGCTATGATGATATTTGATAACTCGAATTTTTGAAAATCACATAATTTTTGATTTCCCCTAAACTCTGATTTATCGAGCTTCGACTGTATATACAGGGTAGTCGAAAATTTGCCGTTCATACTTAGAGAATTGATGCAAACTGTTATTTTTTCTACCACAACTAACCGCCCAACTAGTACTACAAAAATGAAAATCGTTTCGCGATATTTAAATCTTGTACTATTTTTCAACAAAGTATTCTTATATTTTTTCAATGAAACATATATTTCTGTATTTTCGAAACACTGCAACATGAATTTTACTTAGAAGAGATGCCCAATTGCATCACGTGTACAGGGTGATTCATGGGGGATGCTCTTAGGAGCAAGAAATGTTAATAACCTTCTAGTTCATTTGTGTTTATTTAGGATTTAAGAGACATTCTGTTATGAACAACTAGGTACATTTATTTTACACGTACAATGTGCCAAATACAGGGTGAGACGAAGCAGCTTTATATCTGGCTTATTTGAAATATTGGAAATTTGGCTATTCTAACGAGATTACATAATTTTCATATAAAATTGATTTTTTCCAAGAATATAACTCTTATCACTACACGTTGTTCTCTGTAAAGCTTTTTTTATTGTTTGCTGTAAGTATTCTCCTAAAATATATACCAAAAAAAATATAACTGTTCTGTACTTATTTCGAAGCCGTTTTGGAGTTACAAGGCATACTACCTTTTAGTCATATCTTTAATTTAATACATTCTTTAATAATAATATTTGAAAAACAAGTAGAATGTAAGCAATACATAATTAAAACATTTTTTTAATTAAACACGTTTTAATGATTTTAAAAAACACCTTTCATAAAAGATTTGCATAAATTTCATAGAATGAAGTAATTTGATCTGTGAAATATTTCCCCTTAATCAAGTCACTTCTGATAAGATCAGAATTGGAAGTACGTTTTGATATAACACAAAACTCCTCGTAACTTAGTAATCATTCAAAATTGTGTCGTCTACTTGCCTGTGAAGTATGGCAATAAACGCGTGAATCAGCTTATATAGACTGGGATTTTGATGTTTTAGATGTTAGATGATTTAGAGAATTGGAAAGTAGAATATCATCCCGTATATAATAATTACTACATTGTCATTGTGAGATTTGGGAGGGTAAGTTACCTCATGTGCACTTAGGCCACACAGGTGGGCCCATTGTGCTGCCTCCCCAGCTCCCCGATTTGAGCATCACCCAAGCCATTCAATCCTTTGGATGTAGTTGAGGACATCCGCAACTGGGGTGTTGCTGATTTTGACCATATCAGGCCAAAAGTCTCCCAACATGGATCCTCTGATTGTTGCGAGACCTGGGCAGTGACACAGGATGTGTTCTGCCGTCTCGTTATCTCCGTTGCATCCTCGACAGTTTGGACTGTCCGCCAGTCCCATCCTGTGCATGTGTTGATTTAGGGTGCAGTGTGATGCAGATAAGATACCTACAACTAGTAGCAGGTTCATTCGGGACAGTTGCACACAATATTTGGCTGTCGTTGGCGAGGGTGCAGTAGAAGCAGCGCTTGCACGACGACAACCTTCAGTGTTTACCCATCTTCGTGTGAAGTTTTTGGTATAGCATAAAGCTTAATGTCCTCAGGGATATAGAAATAACGAGTTCTGTTCCCCAAAGAGGTTGATCGGAGGCCAGTTTCGCAATCTCATCAACCTCCCCATTGCCGTAGTTACCGTCATGCCCTTTCACCCATATAAGGGAAATGACATCTTTTGAGATATCGTCGAGAGCTTCACGGCACTGCAGTACCACTCCTGAGGTAATTTTGTAACTACGCAGACCTAGTAAAGCGGCTCTGCTGTCACTGTAGATACCAATACGTTGGTTCTTGATCTGTCGTTCAAGAACTTCATTTATACCATGCATTATTCCCTCCGCTTGGAAGACAGTAGCAATTTTGCCTAGTGGTATACTGTGGCGTAGGTTTAAGTCAACGGAGAAGACTCCGGCACCCGCGCCATGCCTTGTTTTAGATTCGTCGGTAAAGATGAATATGTTCATATGCTGGGTTGCTAAGCATTCGCATAAACACTGAAGTGTCTATTGAAGGTATATTGTGGAAGGAGCTAGTCTACCATTGCGTCTAGAAGAGCGGTCTTGACGACTGCGTCATCCAGGATGTGGGTATGTCTGCCTCCCCTGCCCGTTGTGTGCCACAGACCCTTATGGCGCAGCCTCAAAGCCGTCTTCACAGCTACTTCCACCACAAAAAGGTCGAGTGGTGGAAGGCATAAGATCACCTCTAAGGCGGCCGTAGGGGTTGAGCGTATAGCACCTGTGGAACTAAGACGGGAAAGACCTTGCACGCACATGTCCTAGTTTGGTTGCTGCCATAATTTGTCTGATCCTGGGCCACCACACAAGTGCTCCATAACACAGCATAGGTCTATGGCAGTATACAACCACTAGGTAATTCTAGGAGAGAGTCCTTAGGATTTACCTAGAGCTCGGCGACACTGCCAGAAAACCATGCATGCTTTTTCAGTTTTAGCTTTCAAATGTTTCTCCCAATTCAGCTGTTAGTCAAAATTAATTCCCAGGTATTTCACATTAGCTGAAAATCTGAGAGAAGTGTCAAATAGTAGAGGGTCCAACCTTCCTTTTCTTCGTGGAAAGTACCATTTCTGTCTTTAAGAGATTGACAGAGAGCGGCTGATCACTACACCATTTTTCCGTTATATGGTGAGCCGTCTGCATTAAGGTGCATAGCGTGCCCTTAATGTCGACCGCATATCCCATGGTATAGAACCCAGCATCATTGAGTGAGCTTAGAAGGCTGTCCACCACTGTATCCACAACAGTGGAGACAGAACCCCGCCTTGTGGATAGCCTTTCATCACTACACCTCTAATAGAGCTGTCTCTTACTACAGTAATTGCATACAATTCATACACAATCTCAGTAATTTTAACCTGCAACTCTAATGAAATTACCTTAACAAAATTATGTAACCTTATATTTTCACAAAAAGAAAAGAAAAGCGACATTATAAATAAATATGTAAGCATAAATATTTTACAAAACATCATTATTCATAACTCTAGCCAAATCAGAAATATGTAATCCATTCAGAAAACTTTTGGTTTGGTAATCCAAAATGTTCAGAACTTTCCTAAGTATACTTACCAACTGTACTTTTCCTTTGAATGTGGTCTTGGTGTAGTGATAAAACCCAATCTGTTTAACTAGGTTATGTAATACTATTGGTCAAAAGTAGAAAATATCTGATTCTATTATATGGCAAATGCAAATTTGGCAGAGTGAGTTTTTTTAAATTAGTATCAAGTAACTAATTGATCATACACAAACATTACTTTAAATACTTAATAAGTTTTCCTAAAATTACATCTACAATTAAAAGATGGAAGTTGAATTAAAATTTAGGGTACCAACTTGTTAATATGAGGGTGCACAAGTTTTGTGAATGCATTATAGGTAAAATTATTCTTTATTTTAAAAGTTATTTTTGCACTGTGTATCATTTCTTAAAAGTGTTGTAAGACATATTTTCCTAGTTCTTCTACATACAAACGTCTGTACTTTTTCAATTTCAACAAACTATCAATAATAAATATCTTATACCAATTCCTTCTTTTATATAATGATATACGAGTACAATTATAATATGTGTTTATTTAAGCATATTTAATTGATAATTGCCTGCTGTGAAGTGTTATTATTGATGTAATCCACTACACCTACCAATACTTTTTTAACCATACACTATCTTGCCTGCACAACTCGTAATATAAAGTGCCTATAAAGTGGCTTTACTCCGAAAAACTGCTATGAATTTATATTGCCCAAATAGCAACAAAACTTTGAAATTTTATTAGAACTACTCAGAAAGAACGTTTCCTAACAAATTTTCTCCGCAATGAAGGATAACGCAGTTTAACTTGGCATTCAAACTTCGTTAATTAGCGAAACTGCTGGTCAAAGTTGGAACTTCCCTTAGGAAGCGAACAGTTTGTATTTAGAGTTTGTTAGACGATTTAGCAAACTCATTATGCATAATGACAACGGAAAACGAAGAATTAAATTTTAATTTTCAAATTATTATCTTAATAGCGATTTAAACTAATATTTTGTAACAGCTAAAAGGAAAATGAATAAAAATTGGCGTTCTATTTTTGGCTGTACTGTAACTGGTTGAACAAATAATTGTTATTTTTTTGCTGTTGATTTGCACGTTAAATTGAGCTAATAAGATTTAACTAGTGGTAGATTAAGTACATCTAATTTTAATATTTATTATTGGAATATTATATTTTTAAATTATCAAGGATACCGAACTACGGGATTCATTCGCAAACATGTTGACGGATGTTCACAGAAACGAACGAATGGTTTCTGCACTGGCCTTCCTGATGGAGATGAGTACCTGAATCATATTATGCCTGGCAACGAGACTTGGATTTCGTACACAAATGTTAAAACAAAGCAGCAATCAATGCAGTGGAAGCATGCGAGTTCCCCCAAGCCAAAAAGTTCAAGTAAACATTCAACAACCAAAAGCTTATGGCCACTGTTTTTTTGGAACAGGAAAGGGGTATTGTTGGTTGATTTCCTGGATTTTGGTGCGACAATTAATGCAGACGTGTAGGGTGAGAAGTTCAGAAGGGTGATTTAGAACAAACGGCGAGGATTGCTGACCTCTGGAGTTGTGCTTTTGCACAATAACGCTGATCGCACGGGGCGGCTGACACTGTGCAACTCATTGAGCAATTCAATTGGGAATTTATATCCATCCCCCATACAGCCCCGCCTTAGCGCCCAGTGACTATCACCTCTTGCTCCATCTTAAGGGGGAACCTTCTATGACGAAGGTATATAAAAACGTGTACCACAATGTTTAAATTCGAATGAAGAAATAGTTCACGAGTGTATCTACGACTTAAGTACAATACATTTTTCTTGCTACTTTACATTTTTGTTTTACTGCTGTTAATTTCCGTATGTTTCCAGCATTCCTCAAAGTTAAATGGTTTAAGCCAATACAAAATACTGGTCACAGTGCACACATACCCTCGGTTTGCCTGAAGTCAAAATATAATAAAGGATTTGTGACAAAAATGGTAATATGACTCAGGTAATGCACGCCATCGAAATATTTCATGACGTCACGACTTTGTATGTCTCCATGAAGCTTTAAACGATTTAAAAATGTTATAACCTTACTTTTGTAATGTACTAAACCAAATGTAAACACATCTGTCAAAACTTTATTTAAGAGGGCTCCAGAGCACGTGACATAATATGCAGCTCTTCCCTACAGTACGCCTCTCACCTCCTACAAGATGCAATCATGGTCCGAATACCTAATACACCGACGTTGCAAGTGTCTTTGTCTCTTTCATCGGTCACAACAAAGACGCAACGAAATATGTTGTGTTGCACTTTTCATACGCACAAAATGTTCAATTCTAGTGGCAACATTGCATTGCTTGCAGTCGAACTTTCAAATCGAAGAGTATTTGACTAACAAATTCAAAGGAAAAAAAAACATTTTTAGAAAACATTGAAAGAGGAAAAAAAGTTATTTGTTTTTCAAATAAAGAAAAGTATTGTTTTGCTTTACGAATAGCGATGAGTAAAGAACTTATTGTTTTTTAAAAGTATGTAATAGATAATTATAATTTTTTTCCGGACACTTAATAGAAATGAATTACATTTTACAAGAAATTATTAAAAAATACATGAAAAGCGCGAAAGTCAAATTGACGTTTCCATCACTGTGTTGCTATAATTTTTTTTAACTATTTAAATAGAAGACACTCTCACTTTTATTTAAATATTAAGAAATTATATTTTAAAAATGGCGTGATTCTCGGGGTTGTAAACAGCCAGGGCAAAATAGTATTTTGTAAACATTACGAGAGTGGATATGAGAAGACGCCCATTCACTAAATTGTGAGTTGTCTGTAGATGAGAGTAGAAAAAAAAAGACAGATATTGGTTTTTATTTACAAAGTTAACAGGTTTAATTGTTCATAATCATGAACAGCATCCCTCGGAGGATTTCTTACTTTTTTTTTCGTTTGATTCTCGGATCTATCAATTCAGGTAAGATACAATTCATATAAAAAATTGTCAAACGTGGTAACATGTCGTTGTTCCACAAATTATCGTCTCTCTGTATCTGTAAAACATAAAGCATCTAATGTATTATACAGCACCATTGTGTGAAGATAACATGATTACCTGTTCCACTAAAAAACCCCATGGAGACCAAACAATAAAATGACATATTTTTCGTTTTGTAATGGCCAGTTGTCCATGTACTTGGAAATAGAATTTGTCCAGCTTTTTTAAACGTAGATTGCCATTTTCATCTAAGGTAGCAAATGTTATTAATTTTTGACGTATAGCATCCCTTGGATGTAAAGGTCTGGATTTTGATGGACATTTCACTTCTATAATCTCATCTTGGCCAATAAGACCATCAGGACTTGCCGCCAAGAAAAAGTGTTCTTCGTCGATGAATAGTCCACAGGACAAAACACCAAAATGCAGTTCAAATTCTGCAACGGCGTTGGATTCGTTGTCTGAACCCCACTGTATATGTTTATTACCTTTGAACGTTGAATATATGTAGTAATTTTTTCACTGTTCCTTCACATGATGTTCTTCCTCCTTTTTTGACAATTTCCTTAAAATTGGACGCTGTAATTCTTATATAACGCTCTTCATGCCAGATTTTAGTTTTGCTCTGACCGCGACTAGCATTCTCAATTTGAACGATTTCCTCTTTTGTTTTTGCTAATCCATTCAAAAATGTATCTTTCTCGATTAAATATTGAGAAGGTTCCATATCATCGTCACAAATATTTGCCTCCGGTCCGTAGTCATTGTCCGCTCTTATGTGGACACCTCCAATAAAGAGGTTTTACTGTATTATCTTGATGATATTTAATGTTTACTTATACTAAGCAACCTTACAACCTAACCTAACTAACTATTTTTACCAATGTAATTATTTAGTCAACTGCTTACCTAGCTCGTAAACCAGCTTTTCTGCGACTTTTCCGCTTAGTCGACAATTTTTTATGGCGACCCTTTGAATCTATCTCCCTTTTCGTGTAATTACCCATTTCACTATGCACTTTAGAACTAGTTCACTTAAACTATTCAAATTCACTTAAATCATTCAAACGTCGCTTTCGGCTTTTTCGCCTAGTGCGCAGTTCAAAGATCGGCTGTGCCACCCCGTTGTTGCCAAATTGAAATTTGTAAAGCGAATGCTGTGTAGACCGTGAGAGGGCAGCACCGATCAGACGTTTTTTGAAAAAATAATGCCATTTTTTTATTGTTTACATAATTATTTTTTTTTTCTGTGTAGTACCCCATAAAACTATATAGCGCATGTGGGATTCTCAATATAATTATGAATTTTTACTAATTACGACTGTTTTATTTGTTTTTTTCAAAATTTACGTTTTTTTCATATTATCCCACATTGCTAAAGTCAACCAAAATAAGTTAGTTCCAACCATTTTCTATTTGGATTCATACTTTTTTTATCAGACGAAATTTGCTGCAGTCGGTACTCTGGAGCCCTCTTAAGTAAAATATAAACGTGTCCAAAGTGTTACCAATCAAATTATGTTATGAAATATAACCCGATTTCTTTATTATTTATCAACATCTATACACTTTATAATTATAGATGGTTGTCTAATTTTTCAAACGTGGAATAACATTTTACCCGATTGCAGTATTAAATAATTATATCTTCTATTTTTTTTTAACGTGAAGTATTGGTAATGGCTATTGCTGATCATGTGATAGTTGACGTACGTTGCCCGTTTCGTCAGTAGGACTTTAGTTGTATGTTAGACATATTTTTAAGTACCAACTATTAGCTATACTTTGACAAATTTTATTGGTGAACGGTGTTCACGTTTGGCAACGCTGGTCGAATATCGATAACGTATTTCCGGTTGAAATGCTTTCTTTAGGCTCTTCTTAAATATCAATTAATATACCATTAAGCGTATCTTGTTAAATGTAGCAGTGAAATATAAACGTGTTTTCGCAAAGATAAATAATCTGTTAAATAAATTGCATATTTTCAAAACTTACAAATTCCGTACTAGTTAACCATTCCATTATATGGCCTGTTCTATCTTACTTTTTATAAAATCTACGAAACCGTTCGAGTAATTACAATTAAATCGTAAATAATTGAAAGCAGAACCGACCTTTTCTTATCAATTTCTGCTCATCAGGGTAAAAGATAAAAGGCGGTAGAAGATTCAGTATCACCGAAAACTAAGAAAAAGTTACGCCGTGTTAAGGAAATTATTATTCTTTTTACTATATTTCAATGCCACTCTGATATTTCAGAGATAGGAAGAAACTCTTCATTAAAATATCATGCGTTTTATAAGTCCTGCTCGGGACTATTTTCGTATTTTAAGGAGGCATTTATGTCTTGAATTCCCCGACAATTAAATTATGCAGAAAGCGGATGCATTTTCAGCAACGGTACATTTTTAAATATCATTGTGTGAAAAAGAAAATGTAAAAACTGTTGCTGAAAAGTTTGGACACAGTCCGCTATCTCCATTATTGTTAGATTTGGACAAGAAAATGCTCTCCAGAGACTTGCTGCAGGTGATGGACAACATCATTTCAATATGTTTCTTGATTATGCAATATTATAATTATGAGATCATACATGGAAAATATTATATTCCTGCAGCATGGTGCAGATTTATTATACCGATAGAAGATATTTTAAACATATTTTTCGTACCCGTGTTATGAGTAGAATGTTTGCTGTAATTTGGCCTGAGAGATCGGCGGATCTCGACGCTGCAAATTTCCGTGAATGGGATTATTTAATAAACGATTTTGTCGCCAAACGTATTGTAATTGATCAGTTGATCATCGTACAAGAAATGTAACAGCAATTCCAATAAGCGCACTCGGAGCTCACAAGAGGTTGTTCCTTGTCCAATGGTGAAGTCGTAGACATATATAGGATTTAAGAGCAAAACCAGATTATTGTGGGATAAGGGATTTTACGAAGGTGTAGAATATGGATGGATATTGCGTAGTCATAATTTTCAAGATGTGTATACAATTGAAAATTGTAGCTGTACGCAATAACCATCCATATTCTATAACTTTGTATGATCCCTTATCGCACAATAATCTGGTTTCGCTGTTAGACCGGGTGTAGGCAGGTAAACGAACATATCGGCATCTTTTTTATTAGGGTACTTCATCTTCTGTGTCGGTAACTCGCGGATAATCGTATTTAAAATTCGCATATAAGTAATGTAACAAAAAGGCATAGACAGTATTTTTGTTGTTATATTCTATTTAATTCTATAGCCCGCTATTAACTGTGGAAACACTATACCAATTTGCATTATAGTAAGAACAACGTGGCAGTATATGCTGCAAATGTTTAAAGTGAATATTTGTTACATTACTCTGAGAACACACGTGCTGGAATTTCAATTTTGCTTAAATATGAAATAATAAAATAGAATTCGAAAGAGCGTCGGCATCTACACGGCTTCCGGTTGGTTTATCGTCAATACAGAACGGCCGCTAATTTTTTTATTTTGCTTCCGCACACATCCATAGACTTATATATAGGCAATCGTTATACTAGATGTGATGATAATTGAAATAATTCTAATTCTAATTGTTTCATGTATTGCTATTTTTTCATTCGATAGTATACAGCACGTTTTTTTCAGTAGAAATGATTTCCAGTGATTTGAGGAAGGGTAGATTTACATTGGGAGCATTGTAGTCCCGGTTTTCTAATTACACTATTTTTATTAGACATGTTTATATTCTACGTTTTTCTAAGTCGACCTAATATTTCGCAGGCATTTTTCTGTTCTATATTTACGACATTTAACTTTCATTCCACATTTTTTTATGTCCTTACACTCAACGTTTTTGACATTCGACGTTATGCTTCAGAGGGCACGTAAAGCCGTTGGTCCCGGTTGTCGTGAACATCTTTGACAATCGTAAACCATGTAGGGGCACTTTTGTATAGACAGGTTAGGTTAGCCTCGTGCCCAGCATACGTGGAAAGAGGGATCACCGTACCTACTAAGTGAAGGTAAATAACAGGCCGTTGGCCTGTATACAGAACAACAGGAAGAAGAAGACGGCGTTGCCGTATTCGACGTTTTCGTTATTCGACAATTCTTCCATTCGACATTTTTATATCCGAGGTATTGTTATGCCGTGATGTTTACCTACTACTTAAACGTAAGCTCAACAAAACTAAATGTAGCTTCCATCGGTTTATAACAACATCTAGTAGCATTTAACAATAAAACATTTTAGACGAGGTCAAGTAGTTCTTGGATTGCTGAGGATAAGAACAGTATAGTAGGGTGGTAAATGCCTGCAAGTGCAGTCTCCTCATAAAAGTGTTGTTGCAAGTTTGGTTATTTTGTCGTAATAACCTATTAATAGGTGCAATATGGAAGTTACCATTTTATGTGAATATGAGCCACGGTAGCAGGCTGTCGTAACAGCGGCAATGGCATCGCAAGTGTGTATATATTGCGCTAGCGAGATTGTGGTATATATGAATCCCACGAAATGTATGTATTTACCCGAATGTTTGTTTGTAATCTACTTGGTACTGTATGCGGTTTAAGTGTACTGCGTTCTAGTATTGTTGTTATACAAAATTGCTGTATATATGTAAGTAGTTATTGGAAGTGGTAGCGTAGTTAACATAACTACTTATATGAGTAGTTAGTGTGTGTATCATGATTAATCAAAGTTCACCTAGCAATCATTTAGGAGGTAGCCAGCCGACATAGGTAGTCTCGTGGTATTAATAAATATTAATTATTATTATTATTGTTATTAATGTTTACAAACTAAATATTATAAATAACTAAACACTCACTGACAGGGTCTCGGGAATCGGTTATGTGTGCTCATCAAGAGTAAATTCTCGGGAGCTCAGGATTTGACAGCTTGAGACATGTACTCGGTACTCATAAAGTAAACATACAAACACAGTCACAACCCAGCACACACCAGCCCAGCATGGAGCACGCAAGCAATAATACATTACTGCATTAGCATTATAACTTCTACATTTCAACTTACAGCGGATCGGGTGTCCCGTCCTAGAAACTCGCTCACCTTTGGCACTATGACGGACCGTCTCTAGTAACCTAACCTGTAACGGGTACCGAGCAACCGAAAGTTACCACCGGCCAATGGGTCCCCCATGTCATTGTGATCACCAAACGACCTCCGCCAGTCGCCGTACGGGCCTCACAAGGAAAAGAGTGAGAGACAGGCTCCCCACAGGCCAATCTGCAAAGTGCAATGCAGAGATCACTGGCTGGCCAACCAGGTCGAGGTCGAGTCGAGTGATTACTCCCAATCACCGACCCGGAACCCTTCACGGGTATACAACCCCCAGGCTACCTTGGCGAGCTTGCAAGTCCCTCAAGCAAAATAACAAAGGCCTGAATCATAATAACACAGTAATTACAATTACTAACAGAGCTACCTCAACAGTACTACATCAGCAAAAGCATTATCTACAGCTTTAACCAACAACTACTCATCTCTATCAACCCCACTATCTTAGAGGTAGCCAATATATAGGTATACATCACTTCAGTGCATTTACCAACTAAGCCAGCGGTTCTCAAATTGTGGGGCGCGCTTCCTTACGGGGGAGCGAAGCTATACGGGGGGGGGGGGCGTCGAATAAATGAACAAGACATCAGAATTAATTTTTTATCCGAAACTCCAGAAATTTGTTAATGACTTAATAA
>JABXWE010017653.1:0-10584 GCA_014611495.1 Limonius californicus
TCCACCCTCTTTTTTAGAAAAATATTTTTTTTATTCCAACGGTTGTTATTTGTTTGCGTCAAAGAATCTTTTTCCGCGTAAATAAAAAAAATCGATTTTTTATGCCCTACAAAATATAATTTCCAGGGACTTAGAAAATTTACCTCGGCAGCAATAGCGATCGGTACTAGTTAGACCGCGCGACGGCCTAGCGGTACGGACAGCCCCGCGCACTTTGGTTCAGAACCATTGCCATACTGTCGCGCTACATTCATTTCTTTAACCGGTATTACAACAACAAGTTATAAATTATTTATCAAAATTTTGTATTTAATACTTAATTTGATATTTAGAAAATAAAAGTAGCATCTGTAAACATAATCCTTCTTTTGCGTACTTGTTTCGAATGCGCTTTTCAACTTGGGGAGCAGGAAATTAAACAATTCCACAAATGCATGTATTTTTCCTATGGAAAGTATTCAAAGTCAGCGCCCTGTATATGCTAAGCTTTAAAAATGTCGACATGTGAGGTATTGTTCGCCGTAAAAAGAAAACTAAACCTCGTTGAATTTTTATATATAAACTTAAATAGCGAGTTCTGTTTGAAATATCCGTTTTGGGTCTCTAGGAATCCAAAAAAGTGGTTTTTAAAAAATGTCTTGTCTGTTATAAAATCACAGCAAACTCAATTTGCAGTCAAAATATCACGTATATAGTAGAGAATGAAGTATGCCTGGTTGCATATTAAAAGGAAATTAAGGGGCACCGCAGATATTTGGCGCGACTTCTTACAAGCCTTGTAAGTCTATTCGTTACGAGGCAAGGTTTTAGGATAGCGCTTGAACAACCGTTTTGAGGAAAATAACTCTACTGTTGAATAAAGATGATATGAACAGTTTCCAGTATGGGAAAGTCCAGGGAGGCAGTCGCGTCCACTTATTAAAATTGGGTGTTCACCAACGAAACATTGTAACAAATTTAAGTAGAATTGATGAGCAAATTTACATTTTAGTTGGATTGGAAATTTATAATCATTTGAAGTATTCAAACGTCGGCACAGAATCGAAAAGAGGGCTTAAAAAATTAAATGAAGAATACGCCAAGGAACTTATTTCAAAGTATTATCCAAATCAAGACGAATGAAGTCAAAACTTTATTAATGAAAGCAAACAATCTCCCTTAAAGTCCCCAAGTGCGATGGTCCGCGAAAAACTTTTTTTATCAGTGTCGCGCGCAAGTGTTTCCCTTCCTTGAGAAACTCCGCTCATTTTTTTCGCCAATACATGTCATGTGTTCGTATTTAACTTCCACTCCAGGTCAGTATGTGACAAATAGAATTCCCTGGGCAATTTATCGAGCCAACGGAAACTGGTTTTGAGTTTTCTTTCTTTTTCAGAATTTTTTAGTGTAACCTATATTTCTTATCGACCCACTGTATTCTTACGCAGCTATTACTAGGCTTAGGATAATTATGCACTAGAAAACTTCAAAATATGCATGTAAATATGGATCAAAAACATCTAAAATATGCACTAAAAAGTCAACTACCGAGAAAAAAAAAACATTAACCGTATATCAACACATATTTATTTTTCTATTAAAACACAAAGATTTTTAAATTCAAAATTATTTAATTAATATTAATCAAAAACACAAACGTACTAATTTAAAATAAATTATATTATAAAAACAAATCATAATTGCACTTAACAACAACGTGGTGTAATACATTTTCGAATATACGAGGGCGGGTCAATAAGTCCGTGACTTTTTGAATTTCCCGCCTCTTAACTGAAAGGGCAACACTGCTCCTGTCAAAATTTGAACAAGGTGCGTCATTTAGTTTGTGTTTGACAGCCATTGATAGCAGACTACCGCGTGATTGGAGGAGAAAATGGAAAAAAGTGAATTTCGTGTGCTCATTAAGCATTATTTTTTGCGGAAAAAAACCATCACTCAAACCAAGGTTAAGCTTGATAAATACTATGGGAACTTTGCACCATCAATTTCAATGGTAAAAAAGTGGTTTACTGAATTTCGTTGTGGCCGTACAAGCACGGAAGATGCCGAACGTTCTGGACGCCCAGTTGAGGTCTCTACACCCGAAACAATTGAAAAAATTCACGATATGGTGTTGGCCGATCGGAGATTGAAAGTGCGAGAGATTGTGGAAGCCATAGGCATATCACATGGCTCAGTGGCTTCAATTTTGAATGATCACTTGGGTATGAGAAAGCTTTCCGCAAGATGGGTGCCGCGTTTGCTCACAATCGACCACAAACGTAATCGTGTGACAATTTCGCGGGAGTGTTTGGCGTTGTTTAACCGCAATGTGGACGAGTTTTTGCGCCGTTTCGTAACCGTGGACGAAACGTGGATCCACCACAACACAGCAGAGACCAAACAGCAGTTAAAGCAGTGGGTTTCTCGGGGTGAATCGGCGCGAAAGAAGGCCAAGGTGGGTTTGTCAGCCAATAAAGTCATGGCGACCGGTTTTTGGGATGCACGCGGTATAATCCACATTGACTACCTTCAAAAGGGTAAAAAAATCAATGGCGAATATTATGCCAACTTATTGGGTCGATTTAATGAGGATTTGAAAAAAAACGACCGCATTTGGCCAAGAAAAAAGTTCTTTTCCATCAGGACAATGCAAGGGTGCACACATGTGCTGTTTCTATGGCAAAAATCCGAGAATTAGGATACGAATTGCTCCCTCAGCCGCCCTATTTTCAGGATTTAGCCCCGAGTAACTATTTCTTGTTTCCAAACCTGAAGAAATGGCTCGGCGGAAAGAAATTTGACTCCAACGATGAAATCATCTCACAAACAAATACCTATTTTCATGACCTCGACAAATCTTATCTTTTGGAAGGGATCAAAAAATTGGAGAAACGTTGCACAAAGTGTATAGAGCTCAAAGGAGACTATGTTGAAAAATAAAATGATTTTTTATCCAAAAACCTGTGATTCATTCAAAAAGTCACGGACTTATTGACCCGCCCTCGTACATTTGCGCCTGTTGCCAGCGAGAATATTTTTGTACTGTGAAAAGATTCACTCGACATCACACGACAGTATTGGTACAAATTCATAATTTACAATGTCAATGATATTTAAATGTTCATTTTTTGCATCAAGGGCTGTTTTATTTTGCAACACCCCGTTTATATTCTTCAGTTGTTGATAGCCCGTATTTTTTGACAGCATTTGGTTGAATTTATTAATGAAATCCTTTTTCTTGAGTTTAGTTAAATCTCTAACCATATCTGCTACTATTTCAATCTGTCTTCTATTGATAATTCCTTCGGTTCTAGTTTACAGATTGTAATTGAAATGCAAGCCAAATTAGCTCGAATAAAAATCAAATCGTTTCGAATACCTTTTTTTTTCAGAATACCCTGTGCTTCTTCAATGCCCTGCGCTTCTTCAGAGTCTAACAACTATTAACAACTATCTTCACAATTTCAAAAATTTTCAGCGTAATACACAACAGCGTCGATCCAAGTTCCCCATCTTATAATAATTGGGGCGGGCAGAAGAACGTCCCCCGCAACTTCCCGAAACTTCTGTACACGACTCGGTGCTTTGAGAAACTTCTTTTTCACAGATGATATCAGCACGTTACCGTTTGAATAAAGATTGCGAACTAAGTCAGCTACTCGGTGTAAAACCATGCGCTAGGTCACCTAGTCACATGTATCATGGTTGGATACAAAATCTGCAGTCTTCGCATTGCTTTGCGCATATATGTGCAGCATCACTACAAACCACTCGCACTTTTTCATATAAGACGGCCACAATCAGCTTAGAGAGTCGTTGAAAAAAGCAGCAATAGGTGAATGATTCACTTTGTCCAAGAGTTTTAAAGCCAACAGATAAGATTTATTATTTTCTTCGTTAATCCCAGATATACCAAACACAAAATTTACTACGCATCTTTGTTATGCATCGGTTGTTTCATCTAAAGACAAACAAATACTGTGATCCTTTGCTTTTGCTCTTAGTTTGTGTAATGTTGCTGCATATAACTCGTAAACATAATTTTTTCTTAATGTCGAATCGTCTGGAATATTCTGTTTCGTCTACTTTACCAAAAAATTGCAAAGAACTTCATTCTTTAATTTTTCCAACGAAATATTAGTGCAGATAACAGCTTTACAAACTTCTTCATTCAATTCTGAACGTTTAGGCCCAGACCTTGGTAAAACAGAAATTAACACTTGCCGATGGTTATTCTCCCTTTTTCGATTTTTATTACTTGCATGTTTTCCGGTTTGGAGATGCTGCGTAACTTGGAACTTCTTGATTGCCGCAACAGGAACTTCATCATAATCCCTCACAAACTAGTTTAAAATGGCACTCACACATTTTTTTTCCTTCGGGTTCTTGAAGATGTTAACACACTATTGGAACTAGTAGACAACTGATTGTTGATGAAATGATGAATTGTTAACCTTCAATAATGCTCAAAGCAATTAAAATGTGCATTTATTACGAAAAATATCTAAAATATAAAAAATTTGCATATGCAAATATGCAAGTGCATAATTATCCTAAGCCTAGTTATTATTCACTGCATCTTAAAGCTTTTAGAATGTTAACGTATATAATAAACGTTGTGTTATCATGTGGTACATAATAATTCACAACTTTTTAGAGTATAAGTAAAGACTTTGTAAAATGTGCTCTATGAGATGCATGTTAAGATGGCTGGGGAAGGTTTTAGAGTATAAAATATAATTTCATCCCTTAAAGATACTTTCCGCACCTAATTTGTGAAGATAAAAATGTAATTTTTCATACCCTATCTAGGAAAATTGTATGACCCCCCCTCTCACACACACACACACAATACATACACAAGGTACACATACAAGCACGCACATATATTCTATAGTACAGCCCTGATTCCACGAAAATTTGTTAAATAAAATTTTAATTTTTGAGCTACAGTTTATTTTGATGTCAATTTTATTACCTTTTTTTCCTATAGTGTCAGAGTTTAATATACATTTATTAATGTAAAGTTTCGGGCTTTTGCGGTTTATGTCTAATGAAGTCGTCTCTTCGGGCTTAGACCGTGTCGCCGTACGATTATTTGATAATGACCATTGCCATTACCTTTAATAATGCGACCTATAACTGTTGGCGAAACGTCAGCATCAATCAATTCTACGACGACTCCGTATAATTATTACATTTCATCCTTGAACAAGAACTTTCCACCCCTAGACTGGAAACATATAAATAACATCTTTCCCCACCTATTCAGAAAAATATCGATTATCATTTCACTGAACACTGAACATTAAATTTATGTAAATGTCATTTTCGTACCCCATTCTGAACCATTATGTTAAGCGCTCGCGTGTACGTGTATATTATCCTAAAAATATTTCAGAATTTTTTTATTAAATATGTTATTATATATATTATATATAATGGATGGATAAGGAAAACCGCAGACCGTAACAACTGGAGACAAAATGGGAGGCCTATATTTGCTATTGGATGGAAGGGGGCTAACATAGATAGATAGATAGATAGATATATATATATATATATATATATATATATATATATAGATAGATAGATAGATGGATATATGTATACATATATATATATATATATATATATTTCGTGAGAACGGTGTGATTTTATGGGTGCCCGCCCACTTGCTTGCCAGCGTTTCCTCGGCAAGTATTGGCTCGTTTGTCGTTTGCTCGCTGGTCTCCATGCTTGACAACTATTCGCTCACCGTACAGATACTCGTCAACCAAGTTATTCTTAAAATAAAATATTATTTGCAGGCATTTAGTATATGCTGTTGGAAGTTTTCGAAATTTTACATTCCTCTAAGGAATGTTGATTGTCAAACAGGGTTGCCTGTTTTTGTATTTGAATTCGTATAAGGTGCTATTGAAATATTTTTTGTTCCTAATCTGATATCTCTATCTGATTTGTATGCTGTATATACCTTTTTGATATAGAACCAGCATATTAGATTTCCAAAAATAAAAAAAATAGATATCCAGGCAGGTCACTTCCATAAACGAATATTTCTTTGAAATATAAAAATTTATAAAAAAAATATTCTCTCTATGCGTTTGTTATGCGAAAATAAAACTGAAGGTTTTATTTATGAAGCAAGGGATGATATTTTACAAACAGAGGTGCCTAACAAAATGTAAATAAGTTTTTACTGCGTTGGTGCAGTTACACTTAGTATTGCGAGCAAGTTGACTGTCGATCAAATGAATGGCGAGCAAATGTCCTGGTGAGCACCTTTTCCAGCAAGAAATCGGCAATCCAGCAATCGGTGGCGACTAAACGGCGGCGAGCAAATAACCTAGAACCGCTTGTATGTTCTTCTATACTTTTCTAATGTGACCCCGTTAAAAAGGATTATTCTATTAGTTAATGCCTGCCTATGTTGACGATTTAGTGGCTAATAGGGTTCTAGGTCATTTACTCGCCACCATTTGCACGTCACCGTTTGCTCGCCACCGTTTACGTGCCCCCGATTGCTCGATTGCCATTTGCTCACTGGGAAAGATGCTTGCCAGGACATTTGTTTGCCAGCTGTGTGCTCGCCGTCCATTTGCTCGACAGACAACTTTTCTCGCACTACTACGTTCTAAGTATAATTAAGTATAACTCGAGCAACGCCGAAGAACCCGTGTTTTCTTTTTGTTAGATACTTTAGTTTGTAAAATAGTTGGGCATGTCTTCTGTTTCATAAGTAAAATCTTTACTTTTATTTTCAGATACCCAAGATGTATTTATTCTCAAAATAGATTGAGATTTTAAAGAAATATTCCTTTATACCTAACATCCAAATAATGAAACATGAATACCATTCAAACAGCTGCTCCCATTTTCAAATTAGAACTAGAAGTGGGAATTTGATATGTTTTTTAGTTATTTCATAATTCTGATACTAAAACGCTAAGACAAATCGAGTGATTTTTTGCTAAACTCTCTAATTTAAAAATTAAGATCATACGATTTTTTGAAAGTTTTGGATGTGATGGCCATAAAAGTTGTTAATCCAGTAACCATAAACATTGAAGTTATTAATATCCCTTAATTAATAGAATAATATTTAAAAAACTATAACAATATGAATAATAATAATAATAAACATTACATTTTTTGAGAGTTAATCAATTGCAAAAATGGTGATTTTTCGATTTTCCAAAAAATATTTTTTTATTTTATTTGTTATCAAAGCGCGCACACAATCGATGTTTATTTTCTTTATCAACCTTCACTATTAAAAAAATGGTTTGTACATAACCTAGCTATTATGTGTGATAACAAATAAAATAATATCCCTTTATAACGAAATGATCTGATGGATAACCGGTTATAAAAATGTTTGGAAATTTAAAATGCTGTTTCTGTTCTCTGTATTCAATAATGCAATTTTAACAATATTTTGTTTAGTTATTAATTAAAGTTAATTTAAAACTATATGCAACATAAAAATCAGATACACTTTGTCTTAATCTTATTAGGAAAAAAAATATTAATATTACCTTATAGGTACCAAATACAAGAACAGACAACCGTGCTTTGACTATTCATATTCATATACAATTGAAGTATTTACGGAATTACCAACAGCATATTATACTAAATGCCTACAAATAATCTTTTATTTTAAGAATAAATTGCTCGTCGACCATCTGTCCGGCGAGTAATCGGCATGGCAAGCAATCGGCATGGCGAGCAAATAGTTGTAGAGCAACGACGGGCGAGCAAACGGTGGCAAGCAAGTGGGCGGTCGCCGCCTAATAGTATGCCCGTTTAACACTTTCAGCATCAAAATTCTGATTCAAGTTAAATTATTTTTTAAATATTTTACAAATTTGTTTAGAAGCTATTGAAATTACAGGTAGTAAAATATAACTAGAGCTCGAGTTTATATGGTGTTAAGATAATCTCAAAATATGCGCATATATACGCACTAGAAATAGGTAAATAATGTGTCAAGTATGAAAAAATTCAAGTTTACCGACGAAAAGAATGGATATGAAATATAATTGTATATATTTTGGTTTTTCTAAATAATAGTTTAAGTAAGTTATAAAGCACCAGTGTGATCCAGTAGTTAGAGCACTGGGCTCCGGTGCTGAAGATCGCGAGTTCTAACTTCCGACTGCCTGCGGGCGGCCTACCCAGTCACCGCAATAATTGGGTACCTGCGTTCGAATGAACAAGGGGTTGTCTAATATGTGGTGCTCACCATGTCATTAATATGGTACGCGACAACCGGGTGTGAGAACAAGGATCAGGAGTTTTGACCGTCCGCCTTGCAGGCCAAAGAGCCTCATCATTATTATAAGTTATAAACAAGATTGGCACACGCTGTATTTTTGGTCTCAATGAATAGTTTAGGTAGTTTTAATCCGAATGCTTCTTAACGAGCCATTCTATAAACTGTCATAAACAGATATTTTAAATACTGCTCGCGAATTTGTTGAAATAAATCAGAAAAGAAAATTAAATGCTTTAACGAGTTTCGAAAAATGGTTATATCATTTATAAAGAAGATCTAAATATAGGCAAATATGAAAAGTTGCCTTAAATTACAGAAATAAAATAAAATTAGTATAATCATTAATATTTCCAGATACACGTTTTGTGCATTATCAACATTTTACTCAATTTTAATTAATTATACTTCTAATCTCAACTAGGGCAGTATGTAAGGTGATTTCTGAGGTTTAATTACGTGAACGTATTGGCGGTAATTCTGACATACGCGATTGCAATGGAACGCGTTAAGTAAAAAAGTCGGACTTGTAAGTAAATAAACATATTTAGTATACAATTAAAGACTAAGCATTGCTCTCATATAAAATTAAATTTAGGATTGCTCCCAGAGCTATAAATTGCATGATTCGGTTTTTGGGAATTATTTTTGCAAAGATCATTTCTCATAAAGCGAGTGTGAAAAACCGTTTAAACGTTCAAATAATGGAAGAATGTTCATGTTTCCTGTTCCAATAAATAACCCCTAGAATTTAATGGAATCGCTCTGTATATGGACAATGTGACACAGTAATCCGGGTATTATCTATTAACCGGTCAGATATATTGATGAATATCATCCCGGTGGACTTACATGCGCGATCGTATATCTATGGCATTATAGTGTTATTACACGTATCTCATCATGAATTATTAATTGTTTATTCGCAATATCCATAAGGATAATAATTATTATATTTTTAGTGTAATTGATAGTCCCGGATTTCATTACGAGTTTCATATTATTTAATGAACACCTATGCAGCTAAACATTTACCGGCCTTAAGGATCAAGTGTCAACCGAAACTAAGTAACAATAATGTTGTAATGATGCCCTTTTTGCGTCATAAGGCTCTTGGGAATAATTTGTCAATGATCGAATAAAGTGTCAAAGCAAAAACAGCGAAGGGAGCTGCGACGCAAATTATTAATGAATATCAAAGTTTTAGTAAGAATAGAATTTTCGCTAAGCTCGCCATTTTTTACCCGAAGACGACACTAATTACTTATCTTTTTCTTTGCTTCTACAAAATTCTGGTCTGAGGCTGAACCAAACGCAATACTGTACAAAAATGTATAGCACGTTCAATATTTTCATGTTAATTTTGATAGTATTTGTTTTAATTAAAATAAACTACGGCAGTAACAAAACTAAATTAAATCCCCATACATCATTAACAACAGAATAATAATGCTAGTAATTGCAATGAATATATTAATATTAATTATAATTGCTATAACATGCATGGGTGGGAAATACATACATGTTAATAGCGTATTTATTAATGAAGCGTTTTTATTTTCCCATACTCCCAAACTGGGACAGTATTCTGATCACGAATATTTGATATTGAAGTTTCGACAGAAATATGCGTTTTAGACCTGCGGTATATATAATGTTGTTTACAAAATGTCAGTAGGTATGTATGTCTGCAGCATAGCTTAGGAACTATTGCGTTAATTGTAATGAAATTTGACAATTAGAGAAATGCAACAAAATGTACAAACCATTATATATCTTTCCCGGTTCTTTCCAGAGTTTACTGCCGTCTATCTAAACGGTGGTAAGTAAACTGCAGCCAATGTAAAAGGCAATGTGTATAATATAGGACAGAATAAATTGCCAATACAGCCGATTTCGATTAACTGGGCCACCGGTTAACCAGGACAACCGTTTCTTTCTGGCCAAATCTTAAAGAGCAGAAACCAAATAAAGAGATCACAGCTATTTATATCGATTATTTGGCAGTAAGTTTCAAATTAAATCATGTAATAGAATTGCAAAATTTTATAACCAGAAGAAAACATTTGCAGATAGTTTAATGGGCGTTCTTCTTCTCGTTGAGCAATGTTTTTTTTTTATTTTGTATAGCATCCCTCTAAAAGAGTTTGACAATTGATCAGTAGAACGATGATAGCGGGAAAGACTTTTTAAAAGTTGGATAACAAACATTAAGGAAGACACCAACGCAAGACATGTACAAGACGGTCACTGGTAAGACCGTACAGAATGGAAGTTGAGAAGCGAGAAACGACAAAAGTCATGAAAATCTGGTATATATA
>JABXWE010017654.1:0-19493 GCA_014611495.1 Limonius californicus
AATTGTGAATTCCATTTGGAATTAATTTCTAAATTTTTTCTTTAAATATGAATATCACTTGGAATCGTTTGAATGGTAAATCGTTCTGAAACGTTTATTTTAAAATTTCTAACAAGCTTAGGTTAGAATGATTAGATGGTCAGTGGTATACTAATTCCCAAACGTTAATTCAATTAATAAGTTATAAACGTTCAAAAAGCGTTACAGTTCCAATGCAAACAAAATGTTTGATTTTATTGAATTATTACTTTTAAAGTTTCTAACAAGTAAAGGTTAGATGGTCAGTGATCAACTAATTCACAAACATGAATTAAAGTTGTGAACGTTCGAAGATCGTTATAGTGCTATGCGAACGCAAAATGAAGCGTTTGATTTTATTGAATTGCTAAACGTTTTAAAACAATTTAAACGTTTAAAAATAAAATAGTATGGTTTTTTCATTCTTATTCTGGTTTCATACCTAAAGTTTTGACAACATTGAAACACAACGCGCGATTTGTAATGTTTAAACATGATAGATGTAATCAACATTCTTCATGTGCATCGTTTTGAAACGTTTATTTTAAAATTTCTAACAAGCTTAGGTTAGAATGCTTAGATTGTCAGTGGTCTATCAATTCCCAAACGTTAATTCAAGATAAGTTGTAAACGTTCAAAAACGTTATAGTTCGAACGCAAATAAAACGTTTTATTTTACTGAATTATTAATTATAAAGTTTCTAATAAGTTCAGAGGTCTACTAATCCATAAACATTAATTCAAATTGGAAAAGTTCGACGATCGTTATAGTGCTATGCGGACACAAATAAAACCATTGATTTTATTGAATTATTAAACGTTTTAAGCTAATTTAAATGTTTTAAAATAAATTAATATGGTTCCTCATTCCTATTCTAGTTTCACACGTAAAGTTATGACATTGAACATTGAAACTCAACGCACGATTTTTAATGTTTAAACATGATAGATTTATTAGGTTTTTTCATTTGCATCGTTCTGTAACGTTTATTTTAAAATTTCTAACAATCTTAGGTTATAATGATCGGATTGTCAGTGGTCTATCAATTCCCAAACGTTAATTCAATTAATAAGTTGTAAACATTCAAAAGTCGTTACAGTTCGAACGCAAATAAAACGTTTGATTTTACTGAATTATTAACTGTTGCGTTTCTAATAAGTTTGAGTTAGATGGTCAGTGATCTACTAATACACAAACATTAGTTCGAGTTGTAAACGTTTGAAGATCGTTATAGTGCTGTGCGAACGTAAATAAACCGTTTGGTTCTATTGAATTATTAAATGTCTTAAGCTAATTTAAGCGATTTCAAATAAATTATTATGGTTTTTTATTCTTGTTCTAGTTTCACATGTAACATTTTGACAACATTGAAACTCAAGGTATGATGTTTATTGTTTAAACATGACACATTTATTAAGATATCTTCACGTGCATCGTTCTGAAACGTTTATTTTAAAATTTCTGACAAGCTTAGGTTACAATGATTGGATTGTCAGTGGTTTCTCAATTCCCAAACGTTAATTTAATTAATAAGTTGTAAACGTTCAAAAATCGTTACAGTTCGAACGCAAATAAAACGTGTGATTTTACTGAATTATTAATTGTAACATTTCTAATAAGTTTGAGTTAGCTCAGCAGTGGTCTACTAATTCACAAACATTACTTTGAGTTGTAAACGTTCGAAAATCGTTACAGTTCGAACGCAAATAAAACGTGTGACTTTACTGAATTATTAATTGTAACATTTCTAATAAGTTTGCGTTAGCTGAGCAGTGGTCTACTAATTCACAAACATTAATTTGAGTTGTAAACGTTCGAAAATCGTTAAAGTGTGTGCGAACGTAAATAAACCGTTTGCTTTTATCGAATTATTAAACGTTTTAAGCTAATTTAAACGATTTAAAATTTAAAATTATTGTGGCTTTTATTCTTGTTCTAGTTTCTCACGTAACATTTTGACAACATTGAAACTCAACGTACGATTTTTGTTGTTTAAACATGATAGATTTCTTCATGTGCATCGTTCTGAAATGTTTATTGTACAATTCAATTTCTGACAAGCTTAGGTTTAAATGATTTGATTGTCAGTGGTCTATCAATTCCCAAATATTAATTCAAGATAAGTTGTAATCGTTCAAAAATAGTTACAGTTCGAACGCAAATAAAACGTTTGATTTTACTGAATTATTAGTTGTAAAGTTTCTAATAAGTTTGAGTTAGATGGTCAGTGGTCTACTAATTCACAAACATTTTTTCAAGTTGTAAACGTTCAAAGATCGTTATAATGCTGTGAGAACGCAAATGAAACGTTTGATTTTATTGAATTATTAAACATTTAAGCTAATTTAAAGGTTTAAAAATAAATTAATATGGTTTTTCATTATTGTTCTAGTTTTATATGTAACGTTTTGACAACATTGAAACTTAACGCACGATTTGTAATGTTTAAACATAATAGATTTATTAAGCTTCTTTCATGTGCATCGTTTTGTAACTTTTTTTATTTCAAACAAGCTTAGGTTAAAATAGATAGATTGCCGGTGGTCTACCAATTCTCAAACGTTAATTGAATTAATAACTTGTTAACGTTCAAAAATCATTACAGTTCCAACGCAAATACAACGTTTGATTTTACTACATTATTAATTGTAAAGTTTGTAACAAGTTTGGGTTAGATGGCCTACTAAGTCACAAACATTACCTCAAGTTGTAGACGTTTGAAAATCGTTATACTGCTGTGCGAACGCAAATAGGACGTCGTTTTTACTGAATTATTAAGTGGTTTAAGCTAATTTAAATGTTTTATAATTAATAAATATGGTTCCTCACTCTCAGTTTGGTTGCAAACGTATCGCTTTGACAACATTGAAATTCAACGCACGATTTTATGTTTAAACATGCTAGATTTATTACGTTTTCTCGTGTGTATCGTTTTGAAACGTTTATTTTAAATTTTCTAACTAGCTTAGGTTAGAATGGGTAGATTGTCAGTGGTCTACCAATTCCCAAACGTTAATTCAATTAATAAATTGTAAACGTTAAAAAATCGTTACAGTTTGCACGCAAATAAATGTTTGATTTTACTGAATTATTAATTGTAAAGTTTCTAACAAGTTTTGGTTAGATGGCCTAATAAGTCACAAACATTAACTCAAGTTGTAGACGTTCGAAAATCGTTATAGTGCTGTGCGAACGCAAATAGGACGTTGTTCTTACTGGATTATTAAATGTTTTAAGCTAATTTAAACGTTTTATAAATGAATAAATATGGTTCCTCATTCTCATTTTGGTTGCAAACGTAACGTTTTGACAACATTGAAACGCAATGCACGATTTTTAATGTTTAAATCATATAGTTTTATTAAGCATTTTTCGTATGTATCGTTTAGAAACGTTTATTTTAAATGTTTTAACAAGCTTAGATTAGAATGGGTAGATTGTCAGGGCTCTACCAATTCCCAAACGTTAATTCAATTAATAAGTTGTAAAAATCGTTACAGTTCGAACGCAAATTATTTGATTTTACTGAAATATTATTTGTAAAGCTTCTACTATGTGTAGGTTAGCTGTTCAGTGGTCTTACTATTTCACACATATTAATTGAAGTTGTAAACGTTCGAAAATCGTTATAGTGATGAGCGAACGCATATAAAACGTTTAATTGTACTGAATTATTGAACGCTTTAAGTTAATTGAAACGTTTTATAAATAAATAAATATGGTCCCTCTTTCACATTTTGGTTTCTAACGTAACGTATGGCGACACTTTAACGCAACACACGATTTTTAATGCTTAAATATGATAGATTTATTAAGTTTTTTTCATGTGTATCGTTTTGAAACGTTATTTGAAATTGTCTAACTAGCTTAGGTTAGAATGGGTAGATTGTCAGTGATCTACCAATTTTGAAACGTTAATTGAATTAATAAGTTGCAAACGTTAAAAAATCGTTACAGTTCGAACGCAAATAAAACGTTTGATTTTACTGAATCATTTTTTAAACTTTCTAAGAAGTTTAGGTTAAAAGGTCAGCGGTCAACAAATTCGTAAGGGTTATGCCGTACTAAGTTGTAAGGGTCAAAACTTGTTCCAGTTAGAACACATAAGTTAATTTTTAAACTTTTTAGACTAATTTAAACATTTTATGAACAATGAAAAGTAATTTCTCTTTTTTATTCTGGTTTTATACGTAACTTTCTTAAAACCTTGAGTTAGCACGATTTTTTACGTCTAAATAAGATACTGAAATTATTTAACACAGAATACAACCAATACTAATAATTGTCCCTAAATTGTACTATTATATAATCTTCAACAGTACTGTATATTTTGAAGTGACATATTATTTCATCAATAAGGAATTTTATACTTAAAATCTTCTAATATTGTATAGTTTTAGTCATTAATAAACATTTACAAGAAGAAACCATTGCTTACACCGAACCAATAAAAAATAGCATCAATTTTCCTAACAGGTTCTAATATCCATTCAGAAACGGAAGGGAAACAGTAAACCGAAAGTGAACCAGATTCTATGGTGTCGAATAACAGAGCTTGGGTTTCCGTAGCACATGGATTCGGAGGTGATCAGTCAAATGTTTGGTAACACTAGTGACGACTAACCGACATATTATACACCCTTAACCTAGTCCTAGTTAATGACTACCAGTGGCGTGCCAGCGAAAACATAAAGCAGCTTCTCTAAATGTAAACCAATATATGTAAATACAGGATGCTATTCTAAAGTTTCGTGTTAGTGACCTAGAATTGCTATACCTAAATAAATAATATCAAAACTTGAATTTAATTTGATGTTTACAAGAATATAACGTTGTGCTAAAAGTACGCAAAACAGACAAACTTGCTGGAAAACTACATTATATACCTACACGCTATGAAAACGTGATAATGAAATATAATTTTCTTGCATGATGGAGCACCAAGATGTATTTATACTTCAAGGAAAAAATATTTACTGCATTTTCGAGCTCGCATTGTTAGTAGACAGTTCTTGGCATATTGCCTGCGGGATTACCAGACTTCCATCCTACGGATTTTAATTGAGGGGATAGCACATGTGGGGAATGCTTCTGACTTCTCCCAGCTTATTAGAAAAGCAATGATTCATGGTTGTACGTGGTAGCTCAATTGCCAAATTCTTGGTCGAAAAATCTTGAAATGTTTAAGTTTGAAACTCAGGAACCTTAACCGTAGCACACTAGAAATATAGTATAGCAAACGACCACACACAATTCCATAATCCAGATTTGGCATAACTATGCTCCAAACGTCTAAACCTTTTCTGGTAGTGGATTTGGTAAACTGTGATTCTACCATAGGGCTGAGGAGAAGCACGTAGCAGAAAAGTTCCGGTGTCCAGCAGGCTACATACATCTAAACAAGATGTTTAGAAAGTGCTGTATATAGTTGAAAGGTCGAGTTTTTGTTACTTAGACAAGAAAATAAATAAGTTACAGGATAATTGTTATATTTCGCTCATTGGTTTGTAAATACTTTAGTACAGTGCAACTTTAGTATATGAGATACAGTATGTATCAATAAAACAAAACAGAACGTGTGTCTTTACTAATATATTATTCCTTACTTAAGTCAAAATAGAATCTGAACCGGATGTAAAAAATAGTTAACCTAACCTTGCACATTTGTTTATAGCGTAAACATAACCAAAATTTATAGTCCCTACTAGTTCTTTTTCATTATCGGCCTTAGTGTCGTCTGTAAGTTTGATTTAATGCAGGAAAGCAGTATCGTACCCGCATTGTGTATTTTTCTTAATGTATCCGTATATTTACGGACTTCTTTATTTAGTTTGAATAATGGCAGTTTTTAACATGAGCCATAAAAATTCCGACGTATTGATAGCTGGACACAACGATTAACTATTTTGAAGGAAAAAGTTCTATAATATGAAATAACATTTTTCATTATTTTACCATATGTATTAAAACTACTAATCTTTGTTCTACATTTTTACGTATAATTGAATCCTGTATTTAATGTTGTACATTAGTTCTGGAGATCTAATAGGCCGAGCATTAAACACTATACGTTTGTAGCGTAAAGATCCAAAGTTTTAGAATGAATGAAACACAAAATCGTGCTTGTAAAAACATTACGAAATTAGCATTTTTTCAATGTCGTAAAGTAGCTAGAATAGTAGGTTAGACGGAGATCTGGAGATTTAGCAGGCCAAGCACTGGAAACTACATGTTTGTAGGGTAACTATCCGAAAGTTTTAGAATAAATAATACTCATATTAGAATTCTAAAAATTGTTACTAAATTAGCATACGTTCAACGTCATAAATTAGTCTAGTATAGTAGGTTACATTGAAATCTGGAGATTTAGCAGGCCGAGCATTAAAACATATATGTTTGTAGGGTAAATATTTACTGCGAATGAAACTTACAATCGTACTTTTGAAAACATTACAAAATTAACATGTCTGTATTAATGTAAATTAACTGAGTATTGTAGGCTGGACTGAGATCTGGTGATCTAGCAGGTCACGCAATGAAAACTAAACGTTTGTGGGGTAAATGTCCAAAAGGATTAATATTTACTACGAATGAAACGTACAATCGTGCTTTTGAAAACATTACAAAATTAAAATGTCTGTAATAATGTAAATTAACTGGGTATTGTAGGCTGGACTGAGATCTGGTGATCTAGCAGGTTAAGCATTAAAAACTAAACGTTTGTGGGGTAAATGTCCAAAAGTTTAAAAATGAATAAACCACAAAATCGTGTTTCTAAAAACATTAAGAAATTAGCAGTTTTCAATGTCGTAAATTATCTAGCATAGTAGGTTAGACTGAGATTTGGAGATTAAGCAGGCCGAGCATTAAAAACTAAACGTTTGTAGGGTAAATATTTACCACGAATGAAACTTACAATCGTACCCTTAAAAGCATTACAGAATTAACATGTCTGCAATAATGTAAATTAACTGAGTATTGTAGGCTAGACTGAGATCTGGTAACCTAGCCGGTCAAGCATTAAAAACAAAACTTTTGTAGGGTAAATGTGCCAAAGTATTTGGTACGAATAAAACTCAAAATTGTATTTTTAAACCCCTTTTACATATAGCATGTCTTCAAATTAGCATAGTGCAGTAGGTTAGACTGACATCTGGAGATCTAGCAGGCCGAGCATTAACACTATACGTTTATCGGGTAAATTTCAAAAAGCCTTTGGTACGGCTAAATATAAAATTAGTATTTTTTTAATGTCGTAAATTAACCTAATGTAGTGGATTAGACTGCGACAGATCTAGAGATGTAGCAGGCCAAGTAATAAATCTAAAGGTTAGTAGGTTAAATTTCCAAACGTTTTTATTAAAGCTAAAACTCAAAGTCGAACTTTTGAAAGCATTAGAAAAATAGTATCTCTTCGACATCGCCAATTAGCCTAGTACAGTACGTTAGACTGAGAGCCGGAGATCTAGCAGGCCGAGCATTAGAACTGTACGATTGAATGATAAATCTCCCAAGGTATTTACAATAAATAAAACTCAAAATGTTATCGTTATAAGCATTATAAAATTAGCATAGCAAAGATGGTTAGTCTGCAATCTGGTGATCTAGCAGGCCGGGCATTAAAACCTATACGTTTGGATGATAGATTTTCGAAAGAGTGAATAAGACACAATATTTTACTTTTAAGAGTTTTAGAAAATTTGTGTCGCTGTAATGTAGTAAATTAGCGTAATATAGTAAGTCAGACTGAGATCTGAAGATCTAGCAGGCCAAGCATTAAAGCTATAGGTTTGTAAGGTAAATATCCGACATGTCTTCAATATTATGAATTAGCCTAGTGTGTTGGGTTACTCTGAAGTCTGACGATCTAGCAGGCCGAGCATTAAAAACGATACGTTTATAGGGAAAATAGCTAGAAATATTTAATATGAATTAATCTAACACACGTAGTTTTAAAAGTAGAGCAAAATGAGAATGTCTTCAAGCAATTTCTACATAATGATAAAATGAAAATAATATCGTCGTGTACGTCCATGAGAAGAGGAATCTTATTTACTGTCGGCAACATGTGTTAAGTCCCTTTCCGGGCTAACAAATCCGCGCTACCATTTCTCATTTTGGCTTCTATCCTAGCACGCTAAATTCCTCGAAATACACGGTGGTTTGAATAGATTTACGACGTTACGAACTAAGAGAAGGCTCATGTAGCAGGTTCTAAGAAGATGCCCAAAACTGGCAAAGCTAAAGAATTTACGGATACTTTATCGTTTCGGAAACTGGAGGTATTACGTGAAATTTTTATTTGCGGTTGTGGTTTATGGAATTACGTGGGAGTTTCGTTTACGAATTATAGGAGCGTAAATTTTGATTGATATCGGTGTAGGTATAAATCAACACCTTGTTTAGAAAAATGTTTCTTGTCTATATTTTAGAAGGAAATGCTATGTTCGATCATTCTTTCGGCGTTTGTTAATACTATTGGTGTTTGTGATATTATATTATATTATATTGAATTTGAAAACGTTCAATGTAGAAGTAAAATAGGTACAGAACTATTCAAAAACACGTTTCTACAGCATGGAGGGAGAATCATGATGTACCCCAACAAGAAAATTTCAACTGTGACACCCACATTGCGATACGTCAACATTTTTTCCTGACTCGTTTCAGAAAGAAAGAATGGCCTCCAAGGTCTCCAGATTTTGACCCCATTAGACTTATTACTTACTTATTATTACTATGGAAGCACGTAAAACCTATTATCTACAAAACTGAGCGTCAGGCTATCATACAACTACGACAAGGAATAGTTCAGGAGTAGAGATAATGGAACTATTTTAAATATCTAAACTATCATTTTAAAACCTGAATTACAATAATTAGTTCAGAACTTTTGTTCTTTACATAAATTGCAGTTGAAACTAATTTTTATCAAATATTTTGTATTTCATCATTGCAGATATAATACATGTACTTAAACACAATACTAGCAATATTAATTGCTCAAATGTTGATCCATAAAGACAGAAACAGTTCGATATATAAAATTTATTCTAAAACAGTTAAATTGTACATTATATCAGTCGGGCGAGGGGAAATTAGGAACTGTTTGGATTCTTTTATTTTCATTTTATAATAAAGTGTTAGCTGGTTTGGCTGGTCTTAATTATTTAATTCTTCAATTTAGTAAAGTTGTCATAATTTGCTTTACCCACTATTCACACAATTGACGAAGTTATTAATATTAGGGAACAGCCAGGGCGAGTTAGGGAATAGATTACAAGTTTCTAGGTATTTAAGTCAGCCAACTCAACTTGGATTTATCAGATAGTTGATTTTACTATTTCAGTTGCACATTATTTTAAAAAAAGGTCCAAGTAGCTTTGGAATGGGGTTGAGTGGGCGGCGTGATCGGGTACGGAGGTGTATTTTATTCATTGGATCTCTTCTTAGCTTTGCTTTAATAATACCAACGTGGGAACGGGAGTGCTCGCAAAACGCTTCGGGCGAAAGTGAGTAGCGAGACAAAAAAAAACCGAAACAATTTTGGGGGCAAACAATAGAGTGAATGTGCGAGGGTATCCACCCGGGGACGGAAGAGAGGAGAACCACTGCCGCCTCTACAAGATGCTACATCAAAAAGGGGAAAGAACAGCGATCGACACAGGCCACAAAAACACTGAGGGGGACGCAGTTAAAAGCTAAGTGTCGCAGGCCTAAGTAGCCATTGTAGTCCTCTGTAGTCTTTAGCAGTAGTTGGTAGCACTGGTAGTCTAATAGAAAACTAGGAAAAGGGAGGGACGGGCTTTGACACTTTAACCTCCCTTAATCCAGACTAATTTCAAAGAAATTACTCGCGTTTAATTAACTAATTACTTGATTAGTTGATTAATTACGTAGCAATGTTTTCATTGGTCATGCATGTAAACGTGCTGCTACAATTTGTATTGGATGTTCATGTGATGGGGGTTGGATATGTACTTGATGTGTTGGGCGGCTCGCTACATCACGAGGTGGACGCTGGCCGAATATTCTAGGAGGACCGGCCGACCATCCTCTAGTCGGAGTATGCCATGCGGGCAAAGGATATGCAGATCGGAGGACCGTGCTGCGTGGAGTGTATCATTGGAGGGGGGGATATGCAGGTGGCTGACATGCCTGGGGAGATATGGGAGGTCTGGGGGCGAGAAGGGGGCATGGGGGAGGTCCGAGAGAGGTAGGAGGAGTGCGCGCGCTGGCAGAAGAGTCCGCTCAGGAGGCGACTGGGGAGGGACGAGATGGCGAGGAGGAGGAGACAGGGAGAGGGTGAGGGGGAGGGTAGGGGAGAGGGAGCGAAGCAGGTATCGGTGGGAGTAAGGACGCTGGATATCTGGCTGTCAACCGTTAAGAGGGGAGGGTTGGGGATGCGAAGGAGATACAATCCAGAGTCGCTCTTCCAAGTGAGTGGTAGGGCAGAGGTGGTGAGTGCGGCGTGTGTTAAGTGGTTGGCTGGTCATTGGGACACACCTACTGGCATGGGGTGGGCCTGGCGTATCCAGGATCGACCCTCGAGTCAGCTTCATGTCAGATGATGATAATGATGATGATGATGAACAGAAAAATTGTACATTATATATAATAATGTAATCTACACCTAAACGTTTATTACAATACACACATTAATTTTAAACTAGTTTAGTACTTAATAATTTATTTTTAATAACTAATTCATACCTTTTTGGCAAGAATTCACCAGTTTTTGTAATTCTTCCTATGTAATGCAGCGATATCAGGCAACAAGTAGGGATTCAATTAATTCCACTTTTTTGTGGGATTTTTTCTTAAAATAATGTTAGAAATCCTTTGTTATAAGTTTTCTATAGGATTTAGGTCGGGGGATTGTGCTGGCCAGTTAATTTTTGAATCTTTATTGGTCGACAAGATTGAACAACGTTTCCTCTGTGGCAAGAACCATTATTGTCTTGAGAGATAAAGGTTTCGTCAGGAAATAATTCTTTTCCACTAGGCAGCATTTTCCCTGTAGGACATCAAGATATTTGGTTGCATTCATCATGCCATGTTTAATTTTTGGCAGAACACACTGTTGTGAAAATTCTTCTCCAGGAAATCTTCTAACATATGTATTTCCAGCATGATTGTTAAAATCTTAAAAATCTTTTCACTTTGATGTAAATATAAATTTCCGCAAAAATCCCATTTACAATACAAGCCTATTCACAGTTATTTCATTTTTTATAAAAATTATAGTTGGTGAAATAAATAACAACAATTTACGCTATGGGATTGTATTTGTAAATGCAATGATCTACACCAACTGCAACAATCTTGGTGTTTAAATTGCTTGATAAACCTGGACGGACCACCAGTTCTTTCAAAATGTTTAATTAATAAAAATGCACAGACTTCCTTAAGCAGATCTAACTTTCACTACATTGGAATTTTGGTTGCATATTAAAACATATGTATATCAAATTAAATAAACATGGGATATAGCAAGAAATAGATTTTACGAATCCTTATGGTTTTCTCCACAATAAAAACATGTTTTTACAGCACAGGCAGTAGTAAAGAAAAGAAAATTTTGCAGAGAAGTTTATCACATTGGAGTTTAATTGTATTAAAGTTTATTTTAGGTTATAATGGTTTATATTTCTATTTATTGCGTAATTGAAGTTTTTAATTTAAATTCAAAGAAATATTATATCTGAATCATATATTGTATACAGTGTGTGGTGGTAGCTCAGTTGGTTTCTGAGTAAAACGTCGATTCTGGCTTGGGTTCGGAACCTAAGCATTACTAGGCAGATTTATAAAAATCTCAACCCACCACACACAATTTCCCAATCCGGCATGCAACCGTGGGATCTTCATGCTAAAAACCTTCTCTGGAATTTCTGTTGTTCGGATTCAACGTTACACTGTAGGCCCCCAGTATTTTTTACCTTAGTGCTGAGGAGAAACACGTGGCAGAGAAGAGGCCAATGCCCAGCAGTGGGACGAAAAGGCTGTAGATGATGATGAAGATATATTGCTTTAAATCAATTCAGTTGTGGTTCTAGCTACAATTCTTTATTTAAGTAGAGTATTGTTGGTTTTTAGATATCAAACGAAAATTCTAATGTAGTGATAGCAAGGCGTGAAGTTTTATTTATAAGTTGTATTGATATTATCAAACTTTGTCAAACAATTTAACCGCTGACTTTTGCCAGACACTTATAGGATGATTGTAGCTATGTTTTAAAAGTATTTAGAAGTACATAGATCCTGATAGTTCTAAAGTAAAAAAAATTAAGTATAGTATCTAGACTATAGTTTAGTAACTATTAAATATTTAAAATGTTATAACTTATAAGCTTAAGCAAAGACACACGTTTTGCTTTTCACGGTCAAGTCTTATCAACAATTCTAGTTCTAGCGTAGATTTATGCGCTTCAAAAAGTTAAAAATTTAGTTTCTTTTTTGAAAACAGCGTAAGGTGTTTGCTCTTATCAGTATTTTTTGATCAAAAATAATGTAGTTCGAGTATTAAATTTATTTTGTACAATAATAATGGTTTTCGCCCAAACGCAACAGCCATATGTTTTTTGGAAGCTAATTTTTGCTATAAACTATAGCTTGCACAATGCTGCGCCATACGTTATCGCCGCCAATATACAGGGTGTTTCAAAGCTAGTGTAAAAAAACTTTGCCATTTGATTGGTAAAATCGTTTTAAATAACAAATGTCTAATGAAGATAAGTCCTATTTTAATTAATTACTAAACTATAGGAGATCAACTAATCAATCAAAATTATAGGTTTCCTGAGGTATTAGAAGAAGCTTCACTTAATAGGTGACAAAACATGTGGTTTATCTGCAAGATGGTGCTCTGTCCATTACGGAAGGCAAGTAAGTGTATAGCCTTCGTTATTCTGATAGAGGATCGGATTTCAAGATCTCCAGATTTAAATCCGATTCATTTTTATGTTTGGCGCAATTACGCTATTATGGAACGGAAGTAAATATATGTCAATATCATTATTATTTTGATAGATGGAATCGGCTTCAAGATCTCCAGATTTAAATTCTCTGCATTTTTATATTTGGAAGCATTTACGCCACTATGGAAAGCAGGTAAGTGTTTGTCTAAGTCTGCATTATTCTGATAGATAAATTGGCCTCCAAGATCTCCAGATTTAAATCTTCTGTATTTTTATGTTTGGGGGTATCTAAAACAGTTGGAGTACAGTGTTGATGGTGTTCGCAGTGTTGCGAATGTAGGATTCGCTGATTCGTAGATATCAAGCTGGTAACGAGTAATCACAAAATTTTACATATTAGGGTTGGCTGTGAGTGCTAGAAGGCATGCCGTATCTGACATGTTACGTACGGGTCGTACTTGTGTTGTTTTGTTCGAATGTAAACAGAAGCAAAGGGAACTTAACCTAAAAGCGGATCTAGTCGCCATAAAACACATTTTAAAAAGTAAAGAACACACAAATTACAATAATCAAATTAAACAGATTTTGACAGATGAATAAAGTATTTTAATTTGACGGTTGATTAAATTGTTTATAGTTCAATCACAGACATGCAGAACATTTCCATAGCTATCTCTAATTTGAAAACTTTTTGGTCACATACAGGGTGTATCAGAAATAGGTACCAATATTGAAAGCAGTAATAGATTGGCTCAAGCAGAATTCAATGGTACTATTCATTTTTCAAAGATCATTAGTTTATTTTTTTAAATTAAAAAATTAAATACAATTTTGTTTGAGAACTGCTGATGATACATAGAAAATTCATTTAAGCTGTAGAAGGTTATTACCTAATTGTAAAGTAAATCCAAACTGCCAAACACGTAAAAACTTGTCTGGCTTGTGATAACAACAGACTGAATAGAAGTTACTGACCTACCTAATAGTACCTATTGGTTTGTGGCAGGTGACAAGAAATTTTTTTGCACTTCTATCTTACTCTCCTTTGCATAATATGTATTTGAACTCAAATTTTTGTTATTATCCTGCGGTACTCAACAATTTTAAGTCAAATTTTCAATTATTATTTTCTCATATCTTAAAAGGGTCCCATTGCCAAAGAAATGTTTTTCTAGTTTGTATATATTGTAATCTACCATCGGATTTAATATTTGTATCTATTTCTGATACATTATATTATTATATTTGATTATTTATTATGAGAAAGCAGTGTTTGTATTTTGTTTTTTAAATACTTCGTAAAGGTTTTGAATTAGTTATCCCAATAAAACGTTGAAACCCTGTAGTTGCTTAATTACTTAAAATAGGGCCTATGTTCATTAGATATTTTTTACTTAAAATGACCTCCGCAACCAAGCTGAAATGTTTTTACACTAATTGTCAAACATCCTGTACACCAATACATAAAAATTAAATGGTATAAAGTATGGAAAGGTACAGGTGAACCGTACCTCTAAATTTTATCATCATAAGAAATATGAACACAACCATATGTCGCCCACAATATCTACGTTAGAATTTAGTGCAGGAGCAGATACCTATCAGAAACGGAAAATTTATGCACATTTAATAATTATTGACAGACAACATGCAACATCTAAATTTATGGAATTACCGCAGCTGTTGGTCAGGTCGGGGCAGCTTCTGAACGGTTATGGAATGATATTAGAAATTATTTATTGATACTTACAGAAGTTGCGCAAGTACGCTAAAGAAATATAATATGCCAGCTCGCTTGGTGGATTATTACCATAATAGATACAATGTAGGGTAATCAGTGCAATACTGGGCCCCCGTATAGTTATTGAGAAGAAATAATAGAATTTTACAATTCTAGGGACTTTAATCATTGAAGATCGATATCCAATAGGTGTATTACGATTTAGTAATGTTCGCGTTTTAAGGTTGCCACAGTAATATGTATTTGGCCCCAAATGTTTAATAAAAGTGCACGTGAAATGAGATTTGCTTGGTCTTTTTTTCTTGGTGACTGCAGGGTAGGTGGATACCTGCTTGGGTCTATATTGTACTATACGATTCCAATTTCGATATTGTAACTTCAGGATAATTTGATGAACATATTTTAGATGTGAAAACTAATGTTATAACCTCATTTTTATGTTTATTATCCGCTATTCCGATATAAGTGATCGACGTCTAACTGGCCAACAGCTTCGGGTGGAAGAACTGGTTGAGGAAGGGCACTCTTTTGCCCTGAGATTAAGAAATTGATCTCAAAGGCGGAAGAACAGTTAAGCAGTCAACGGCATAAGAATGCAGATGGCAAGAGGAAACCACTGCATTAAAGATCTACGGATTTCCTTAGTACAAAATCATTATGGAGATGACGTTCAAAACTAATTATTATTCCGGAGTTATAAGTTCCCCAATCGGAACTCCGGGGGGGCCAGTGATGAACAAAACTGCAAAAATGGATAAGATGAGGATTGGTACATGGAACGTCAGATACATGTACGAACCAGGAAAGATGCATAATGTTATACATGAAATGCAGAGACTGAAACTTAACATCCTAGGTATTAGTGAAACAAGATGGCCGAGCAACTTCTAACAAAAAATGGTATGCTGTACTTTTTGGGAAACGAAGACAATCATCACTAGAGCAAGGATAGTTAGGCAAAATGCTTTTATTAATAAATGGAAGGATTAAAGGCAGACCCAATTTTAAATCCGTTTTAGAATGCGTGCACTTCAAAAATGCAAATTTTATTTTGCCTTTTTTGCCTTTTTTGCGTCTTTTTTTAGGATTCTGCCTTTTTTGAGGAATTTCCTATTTTTCTTGCCTTTTTGTGCCTTTTATAGTATATTAAATTAAAATTTTAAGAAATTTAGTTCTTCAATTCTCAATTTAAAAAAAATTGTACTATCAATTTTCCAAGAAAAACGCACATTTTAAATTTCTGAAATAAATAGTAGAAAGTATTATTCCCAAGCACTTAAAGGTAGAGATTTAAACCTATCACCTGTCAATCATTTGTTTACGTTCTAGCTCAATGCTGAACAAATGAATTTATTAGGTTTTACTCTTTATTATTACCGGCTGAACATTTCTCAGAAGTATTATTTTCTTGAGATTAATTTTAATGAGGGGACCAGTATTGATAGGAGAAAGTTTTCTACTGAATCAGCCTCACAATTTTCGGACGTATACATTGTGATTTGTGAAGTGCATCGACTGTATTTCAAGTGATTTTGAATTTTAAAAATGCCCGCAGTTGTTTCTATTTTAACTTGAATAGATATTTTGCTGTTGCTTTTTCCCTGTCAGTTAAACGCCGTTTCTTTTAATTTCCTCGAGTATTCTTCAGATTTTCTAATATTTTACTTTTTCTGTCTTTTTGGTAAATTTGCCTTTTTTTTTCGTTTTTGCCTTTTTTACTTCATTTTTGCCTTTTTAGTGCTTTTTTAAATATTTTTTTGCCTTTTTGCCTGCCTTTTTTGAGACTTTATTTTGCCTAACTATCCTAGCTCTAATCATCACAGACATGGTGTCACAATTATTGTCTCAAAAGATCTTAAGCCGTTCATCACCAAGTTCACGCCGGTCTCAGACCGAGTCATGCTCTTAAAACTACAGACGAACATTGAAACGGAACATACTACAAATATATACTCCTACGGCGGATAAATCCGACAAAGAAATCGAGTTATTTTATGAAAAACTTGAAAAGACACTTGAATCATTATCGTGTACAATCACAGGCATACGGCGGAATGATCACAGACAACTTATTCGTACTGTTGTCTTAAAATCACAGAAGTACTAATCTTACTAAAAATAGAATTGCAGCAGTACATACTTAAAAATCTCTTATACCTCATTGAATGTCTCATATTGTATAGTTTTAGACTACAGTATGTCACAGAAGCCATAGATATTGTTAATAAATGTTTGAATAATTATTTACATCGAGAAATGTTTACAAGGAATTCATAAACTGAATAAACCTCCGGATATAAAATTCTCGGACAAAAAACCCCTGAACAAATAACCCCCGAGCATAGAAAAGCCCAAACAAAAAACCCTGGATAAAACACCCCCAGAAAAAAAAACCCTCAGGCAAAAAACCCTGGATAAAAAATGCATTTGCAATTTTAATAAAGTGGTAATCACTAACCAACTAGCAAAAGTTATAATACAAAGATTGCAATTATCTTGTCACAGATATCCTAATCTAACCTAACATTACCTAACCTAACCTGTAAAAGTGTTATTTGGGAATATACGAGGATCTCATCTTTGCCAAAATCGTTTAAAGACTCCCATAATTTGGATTTTTTTGTCCTGGGATTTTTTATTGGGAGTTTTCTATACGGAGGTTTCTTATTCGGTTGTTTTTATCTAAGGGGATTTTTGTCCGCGGTTGTTTTATCCAGGTTTTTTTATCGACAGTTTTATGTCCGGAGTTTTTGCTCCGGGGGTTTTTCATCCAGTTGCTCATAAATTCTGCCAAAGATTTGGTTATTCTTATTTTTGTTGTGTTGTAATGGATTGGCGCAGTCGTCACTACTGGCTATTACTTTCTTCCGCGACTAAATAGAACTAGAGCATTACTTTTGTATGACTTGCCACCTGGTTTTTATCAATTTATTCTATTATTACTTTAATAACTATATAATATATCGGCTAACTAAACTTGAAGTGTAATCCGGACAAAAGGATTCGGTACCTCAAACCCATCAGACGAAGCAACAACTCTAATAAGTCGTCGAGTCGAATGAACAGCAGAATTTTTGAAACGCGTAGCATCTGAATTGTTTATCACGGACGCCATTGGCGATCATATGTAGCTTACAAAGGTCGGCCGCTTCTTCCACACAAAACGAGCTCAAAGCCGAACGGACGTAGAGCTCAAATTTGCGAACTTTTGACGTAATCCGCTTTGCACATATTAGTTGTTAATCTCTTACGGTGGCCGCGTTTCTCGCTTGATCTCACACGCAGAATGCGACCAGTAACAGTAACGTTTGCTCTCCGCATGTTGCATGCGCTGAAAGGATAATGCCTAGATAGAAATCGAAGAGAACATGGAGTTTGATGTAATGGAGCTAGTGAACTAGTCCTTATTGATCACGCGAATATGTCAAGCTAAATATGGCAAAGAATGAAAAATATAACCTCTTTTTTTCTGGAGTTTCTTCGGATGAATTATTGAAATTTTTGTTCTTCTAAACTATCTTCTAGTCTAGTCTTGTCGCAGTTTTTAAAATTAGATGTGACTGATTAAATAGATGAACTATTAACTAGAGAGGCGTGATGTGAAGTTAGATATGGCTGACATAATAGCACAGAAAGTTGAATAGGTTAACAAAGAATCAAAATTACAAGTTTTCTAGATATTTTCATATGTGCCGTTTTCGTGTTAAAAGTGAAAGGTATATTTAAAACTTGGTTTAAAAAATAGATATGATTTATAAATAGCAGAGGAATTTATGTACACCAAAAAAACTAAATTATGACGTTTTAAATTATTGGCAAATTATTTAAAATTATATCTCCTTGGAATACTTTTCTAAATCTTTTCATGCGTGCCCTCTGGTGTTTAGAATTTTGTTAATGGAAGCACATATTGTTGGTGAATAGCACAAGGAGTTCAGTATGTAAATCATCTTCTTCTTAGTCTTTTTGGACGTATTTTTCTTAATTTTATTTGTTTAAATTAGGTACCTTTCTAAACCTCTTCATAAGTCGCATCCGGTTTTTCGGAATAAAAGTATAAAATATGTAGTTGATAAATAGTAGAAAAAGTTAAGAATATTAAATACACAGGTCTATAAAGTTCTTAATTTTTTTTACAGGAGAATCTACGGATGTATTTTTAAAATATCTTTAGACCTATTCGTAGATGGCATATAATCTTCTGTGTTAGAACTTTATTTTGTTGTTCGTAAGCGTTCTGGGCCTACGTCTTCTGGAATTATCAAAATTACCTTTGTTTCTTAAAGTTCAAAGACGTCTAAATATTTGTTGGTGGACCTCTAGTTGGATATCGCATGACACATAAATTGCAAGCCGCAGCATATCCGCGGAGTTCACCAAAAATAAGCAATAAATTAGTTGATCGGTATGACTGAAAAATTCTGTAACCCAATATATGGATATTATTTATATATCAATATTATATAAATCATTATACTTTAGATTAATTATCATTCATTATACCAATATAATTGGTATCGATAAATATTGAAATTTAAAGTTATATTATATAATTGTATTATACATGTAACTCTATAATCATAATAATAAAACAAAAGAAGAAACAAAATAATAATAATAATAGGTACTTACATATCCCTACTACTGTCGGGATAATATTGATACAATTTTCATTATTATATTATATTTATATTATTTGTTATTTTATATAGATATTATTTAGGCATTGTCAATATATCAATATTACAATTTACTTTCGGCTTAGACCGCGTCGTCATTTGGGAACTACACCCAGCATTATCAGGTAAGGACC
>JABXWE010017655.1:0-39794 GCA_014611495.1 Limonius californicus
TTATAAGATGCGACATTACCACTGCAGTCGCCTCGGTTAATCGCATGGGCAGTGTTCAACACAAAAAATTAAACGGCCTTGCAAGGACATTGTGGCAATGGTGCGAGTACCGTAACATATGGGTCTTCGCGTCATACATAAACTCAAAAGAAAATTGGAGAGCCGACTTAGAATCCCGCGCCTTACAGCCGGAAACAGAGTGGTCTCTCGCAGATTACGCATTCAGGGAAATTAAATATAATTTTGGCAGGCCACAAATAGACTTATTTGCATCACGAACCAATTACAAGTGTTCTCAATTTGTTTCCTGGTTTAAAGATCCAGAGGCATATGCCTGTGATGCATTTACTCTATCTTGGGAAAACTTAAACTTTTATGCGTTTCCCCCATTTGCAATGATTCTACGAGTTCTGCAGAAAATAATTAATGATAATGCTAAGTATTGTCGTTGTACCTTACTGGCCATCCCAAGCATGGTTTCCACTTTTTATAAAACTGTCTGTCACTGAACCTACTTACTTTAATCCAAGCCCTGACTTATTGCTATGTTCTTTTAGCCAAACGTCACACCCACTGTCTGCGAACCTTACCCTGGTAGCGTCGAGACTATCCGCAAAGCCTTGAGACTACAGGAGTTTCCTGAATGTACCATAGAGACTACTTTACATTCAATATCTGATGCAACATTCAAACAATACGGAGTTACATATAAGAGGTGGTGGAAATTTTGCAGTCAGAATACAATAATTCCTTTTAAAGCCAAGGTTCCAGACGTTTTAAGTTCTTTGCAATTAATCTTGGATTCTTCAGAATGTAACTATGGCACTTTCAACTCACATCGGGCAGCTTTATCACTTATTCTTCCCAATAATATAGGAGATAATCCTTTACTAAAAAGATTTTTAAAGGGTATCCGAAATTTAAGGCCCCAAAAACCCAAATATTCCTGTGTTTGGGATCCTAAACAGGTATTGGACTATTTTAAAAATCATCCAGCAGACACCCTAAAAGCAATATCGTTAAAACTGGTAACTCTTTTACTATTAGCCACTGGACAAAGACTACAAACTATCTCCTTGATTAAACTGCCAAATATTAAGCCATACAATGATGGGGTTCAGATCTTAATCGACGATAGAATTAAAACATCCAGACTAAATTCAAAACAACCCTGTTTAATAATTCCCAAAATTCACGAAATGGCCGAACTGTGTGTTGTATCATGTCTAAGGAAATACATCGAAATGACTGACAGCCTTAGAAATTCTAACGATTTTTTGTTCTTAAGCTACCAAAAACCATTCCATGTAGCTAGTAAACAAACTCTAGGTCGCTGGGTGAAATGTGTTCTAGAAGCAGCTGGCGTTGACACTTCAATTTTCAAACCACATTCAAGCCGACATGCGTCAACTTCAACTGCTCATAGAGCAGGTGTCTCAATCGATTTAATTAAGGATTCTGCAGGATGGAGCAAAAATTCCACCACGTTTGCTAAGTTCTATAACCGTCCATTGATCGATCGTGACCAGTTCACTCAAAGTGTTTTTCTAAGCTAGTTATGTTAATATGGGTCTTAATATGGTAGTTAACTCCTACCTAAATATCTTATGTTATTACTTTTCCTTATTTTAAATATGTTATCATATAATACGATTACTCTCGTACTCATAATAAACAAAACTGGTTATAGTTACCCATTGCAGGGACAATTATTTTATCCCTGCTTTGAATACCGTCTAGTTCCTTAGCTTAGTCTAAGGTGTTATTTGTTAATTCAATTACCTATGTTAATGTTTTGGGTTCTTCAATATTAAGATATTACTTAAGCGTATGCGTCTTATTCAATTCATAATCATTAAATCTTTAAACATCCTACGTGGTGAATAATTAACATCTTTGGACTGGATGCAGAAATATAATTTCTCAATCAAACGAACTTACCTGTGAAGTTCGATTGAAATTATATGAGGCATCCAGTCCAAAGATGTTAACACCCCTCCCTCCTCGCCCTACATAATTATGAATTGAATATTATTCAAACTTAATGAGGACTCCCGGCGGGGACGTAGTGGCCGGTGGGGGACCGGCGGAGGGATTGTTTGCTTTAAACTATGTGGATAACAGTACAAAACAGGCGAACTACGTGGTGAATAATTAACATCTTTGGACTGGATGCCTCATATAATTTCAATCGAACTTCACAGGTAAGTTCGTTTGATTGAGAAAACAATTAGATACTGTTCTGTTGTCTTCCTTGATGTCTCACAGGTATTTGACAAGGTATGGCATGTGGGCTTATTGTGCAAAACTTAAAGAAAAATTACTCCATAATCAACCAATAAAGGCCTACTTGCTGGCAATTTTAGACCCCCCCAACCTACTACTACTAGCTCATAATCACTACCAGGTATTGAGGTCCTACCTCACCAAGAGGCACCTCTTCGTAAGACATTTGCGTCCTCAAACAATACTCCGCCCAATCTAATTAGGAGTACCTCAGGGGAGCGTACTCGGGCCAGGTTTTTTTATCTGCTCTTTACGACAGACTCGCCAACTTCAACGAACATTGCCATGAATAAAATAATAGACTGGCTAAAAATATGGCGTATGAAAGTAAATAAGTCGAAATTCATACACGTGACCTTTATATTACATAAAGATACCTGTCTCCCGGTACTTTTTAACAACCCACAATTTCTCTAACAAGATGAAGTCAAATATCTAGGTAATCACCTGAACGGAATTTTAACCTAGACACCACATATGATAATAAAACGAAGCAACTTAATCGTATTTCTTCTATAATATACTAGAAATATCGACTTCCAATATAGAACTAACTCTTGATATACAAATATATTATAAACTCTAATTTATAATTTAAATCTATAAATGTTCATTTTTAAATTAAATCGATTTATACGGTTTCAATCGTATATACGGCAACGTCATATTCGAGATAAAACCCTTGAAAAGTACTCGGCTGCACATTGATGAATCGGGAAGGTTTTTTTTCGTCTGATAGTTTTCCGCAATATCTGCCGACATGGCCCGAAAAGATTTAGCACAACAGCTGGCTTTCGAAAAATTATTGAAATTGGTCGTTGGGTTAATTATCATTATTTTAATAATTAACAAAATTTAAACATGGCGATTGCGTTCGAAGGGCGCCATTCGCACAGCAAAATCGACGATTGCCCACGGTGATTTCGACGCAATGCTAAGAAGGTTCACCCTTCGACTAACCTTTACAAAGTAATGACAATTCAGACATTTAGAACCAAATATTATACTGTTGCGCTGAAGGATCAGCGTTCGATCCTTGGTCCAGTACCATTGAATTTTTACAAGGCCGTTTCCTGTAGAAAGGCGATGGCAAACCACCGAGATCCTTCTGCTGAGAACACCTTCTGCGGAAAAGAAGTACAAGACACTTCTTTCTGTTCGAGCCAACATTAAACTGTAGGTCCCCTATGTTTGTGTAGATTAGTTTACACGGACACCATAGACGTACGAGAGAGAGAGAAAGAGGGAATAAATGTTCTAATTGCAGAGTCAATTCTATTCTAACAGTCGTTTTTATAGGCACCCTTTATAAAACTCATGTAAAAGGCAGGATTTTAATAACTTTATTTTCTATAATAATCATAAATGAATCTGAAAGCAACTCCATTGCTCCATCCAAAGCCCGATTGAACCTGATATTCCCCTCCTCCGCCGTACTGACCCGGCACAACTGCATCGTACTTTTCAAACATGTCGCCTGTTTCTCGGTATCCTATAATGTTGCCGGTTACCCAGCGCCTAGCTAAAATGGCTGCTTCCTCTTGTGCTGGCTTGAAATCAGTATTTGCGAGGCCGCGTGCAACTATATCCTGCAATGGTGGCCAAGCGTTGGGAAAATCCCACTGTTCGCCGGTGGATTCTTCTGAGGTTGGAATGCCTCCCAAATAATCCAACACTTTTTGATTTTGTAGGTACTTAAGGACGAATTTTCCCAACTCTTTACTTTTGTTTTTGTCGAAACATTTTGACCATAAGGGTGTTACGCTGCTGGGATAGAAATACCGCCTCTGCCTGTTTAATTTGATGTCGTAATCATACCATATACCATCTTTTGGATTCCATAAAACTGCATTTAAAGCGGATTTTATTTCTGTGTATTTTAATTGCCACCTTTCACTTTCCGTGCGTTGTCCTAAAACCAAATATAAATCAGAGATGTCTCGGTAAGCAGCACACAGGAAGGCATTTAAATCGACAGGAATAACACGTCTAGTTTGTATGTGTGATAAGTTAGCCTTGTTGCCTCCATATTGGTCGAAAATCCAACGACTAGAAAAGTCCCAACCACTTTCTGCGCCACTTTTCAAGTCCTGATACACTTGCTCTTGTTGGCACTCTTCGGAATAGTAGGTTGCAGTATTTATGTCCTCTCTGTAAGATTCCGGCCGGGGCCCGGCACTTTCGGCGTCGTACCGATGCAAGGTGTACGTTTTTGCACCCCCTTTTGAACCGATTCTCACTTTTACGGTTTGATTCACCCAGTAATTCAGTTCTTTTGCTAAGGTGTTTATGTTTTTGTTCAACCAAGTGATATTTTTCGTGTTTTGGTAATATAAATGAGCCATGGGAGTCAACAAAGGAGGTTGTGACCGTCTTAGATAGTAAATTCGCCCACCATTTGGTACAAACCCAAACCGCTCAACCAGGTATACGAAATTCTCAATCATGTTCCGAGCAGTTTCGGTCATTTCACATATTAATAGTCCGTCTATAATCCAATACGAGTCCCAGTAATAATATTCCCGAAACCTCCCTCCGGGAATTATGAATCCGTTCGGTACGGGTATGAAACTGTACTGTGTTTGGTTTTGCAGAACCTCTTGCTTCACCCGTCTTGCTAGTTCGGGCCAGATTTTCACCAAATCGAGTGAGAAATTTCTTACCGATGTGTTAGTTATTTCCTTGATAAAACTGGGATTGGGATTGAAGTCGGGAAGCTTGTACTGGACCAATTCGTTTCCTTCTACGAAATTTTGGTAGACGAACAGACGGACTTGTGCTTGATTCGGATTACTTCCAACCGAACTTTTGAATGCGGCGAAATTTCGCAGGGTTTCGTTCTTGGAATGTATCATCTTCAAGTCGACGAATGTTTTACTGTCATTGAATATGCGGGCAAGTTGTACGGTACGCAAGAGGTCGCCATAACAATAAACAGGACTGTCGCAGGAAGGTGGAAGTCTTTGGCCGTTTGCTAAAGCAAAAACGCCAGAGAAAAGTAACGCTGATAGCAACATTGCCGGATCTAACTGAAAGTAGTAATTTTTTGTTTGCCGTTTTTATATGTAGACCCTTGAATATTATAAATTTAAATTATAGGAATGTATGTTTTCAACACTTTTGCGCATAGTTTGCACTTAATTAATTCTCCACATCGTTTCTTTCAAACGTTATCAATATAACCTCGTTTAACAGTTGGATATTCGCAGTTTATTATGCGGCTTGCTGTTATTTTATCATAAGTTAGATAACGGTTAAATTAGTATAGATATGTTTAATATTGGAATGTGTAATTCAAAGCTTTTGTTTGCGCTGAGCCTTTTAGACAGAACGGTCTAGGTATTCAGCGCACCTTTATTCTATTATTTTAAATTTAAGTGATTAGTTTATATTTCTGTAAGCATGACTTATTATTTTTTATAGATTTGTACGTAGACTTTGTGTTGTAGTTGGGAAATTTGTTACATTTTAAATTTTTTTATTCAAGGAGTAAATTTGAATATTCAACAAAATACCTTGAGTGAACTAAAAAATTATAAAACCAGATATAATTGAAATTTCAATTTTTTTTTGCTTATTTTTATATTAACATAAAAACAACTGCCCGTGATGATCTGGCACATGTAATATTGAAAAATCTATTTTTATATTAAATATACCGCGTTGGTCGATTAATCAGCTCGCTCAATAATTTTCATATTAAACATACAGAATTTGCTCGAACATTAAAAACCACAGTATTTAAAACTTCGAGATTTGCCTAGTTCGAAAAACTTTAAACAAGATCGTAATCCCTGCGAATTAACATACAATAAACGTGATGTGGTTTTTAAAAACTTCATTTCTGCCTCTAAGGGAGTCGTACAGCAAACTGGTTACAAAAATGATTGTACAAGACTAAAAAAGCTATTCAACAATTCTCATGTTACAATCCTTTGCTTAATCTATTCTACGAATAAAGATAAAGTTATCTTTGTAGTGTCATCACTTCCTATAATGTAACTTGCGAATGAGGTGTGCATTTATACTGAGTTGTAAATTAAAAAAAATAAAAAAATATAACTGTAGAAACTGAACTATACTTCCATAATTATTTACTAATTGTACTGAATGTTATAAACTGTATGACTTAGACACACGTTTTCTTTTCAAACTTTTTTTGTTCTTTCGTGTAATATACAGGGTGAGTCTGCTAAGATAAACCAGCTTGATGTCTCGGTTATTTAAAATATTAGAAAAATTGTTTATGGACGGTTTATACGAGGGTTGCCTTTTATATTTCGAGATTAGAGAACAAAAACAAATATTGATCATCCAATGGCTTTATTGTTTTTCAAAATATTGTCCATGAAGATAAATACACTTTTGCATGCGTGTGAACCAATTTTCGAAGCACTTTTTCCACTCCGATTGAGGCATCTCCAAAACATGCATTTTGAACGCATCAACCGCTTCTTCAGGTGTCGAAATACGTTGACCTCCCAATTTATTTTTTACGTTCGGGAATAAAAAGAAGTCATTGGATGCCAGATCAGGACTTACCGCGGATGACTCATCAAATCGACGTTTTGAGTGCTCACGATTTAATTGCATTTTTTGGCCGATATGAATTTTTCTAGTTACTAAAACAACACAAATAGCGCTCGTGCGTGAAAATGTTCTGAGTACGTATACCGTCAAAAATGTCAAACTTTACGATAGAGACGTCAGTTGTCAGATGGCAGCACAAGGGTTGCCCAATCCTAAAATATAGAAGGCGACCCCCGTAACAGATAATGCCCCATATGCATCGGCGCTATCAAAAATATTTTTTGGCTATTCCGACGAGGTTACACGCCCTATGAGCGATTCCCTCGCATTTTTTTTTCTTTTAAGCATACGCTAGTGATGGTTATTACTATGACCTTGAACGTCTAGGAATGCCTCTAGCGATGCTTTCAAAAGGGGGTAGTGGTGCCAGAATTAAAATTAGAATTTTGTGTCACTTGCAGTTTGTATTTGAAGTTGTAATGTTGTCAATGTGAGCGCGCTCCTCACTACGCGTGTAAGCACGTTTGTTTTTCATTGGAGTTCAAATCCATACTTTATTTTTGTTTTTGAGGACAAATAGTTTTTCGTGTAAGTGGATATCCAATTGCAATGCAGAAATCCAATTTAGTATATTTTCTTGTGTAGGTAAAGATAATCAAACTTTATGTAATGTCCATTATGACAAGAAGAATTTAAAAGTTGCTGTTCAAAATATAGTTACCACACGTCCTGGGGTAAAAGGTCACGCAAAACATGCCAAATCCCCGTCTAAATGCTGGAGTTGATTTTTTTCCTACGAAATTGTTGCTAAAATTGTGAGTTATACTAACATATATATCGCTAAAATTCGGCAAAATGTATCTCGACCGCGAGATGCTGCAGATACTAATTGTGATGAAATGAAAGCCCTTTTTGGGCTGCTTTAAATGGTAGGAAGTTGGAATGGTGCTCATATAAATGTAGATGACTTATGGGATGTGGATGGAGCAGTGGTTTTTCGGAATACCATGGGGATAAACCGTTTTCGACTTTTGCTAAGGGCACTTCGATTTGATGATATTACTGACCGAGAGGAGCGTAGACAAATTGATAAATTAGCTCCGATTCGAAACGTATTTGAAAATTTTGTTCAAAAGTGTCACACTAATTATAAAATAGGATACTATACTACAATTGACGAAATGCTGGAAATATTTCGCGGGAAGTGTAGCTTTAGACAATATATTACTAGCAAGCCAGCGAAATATGGAATAAAAATATATTTGTTGGCTGATGCTCAAAATTGGATTATTTCCAAAATGGAAATATACGCAGATAAGCACCGTGAAGGCCCTTTCCAGCAGGATAACGGTTCAGTAGCACTGGTAAAACGTATGATAGAGCCTATAACCAATACAGGTCGTAACGTTACATGCGACAATTTCTTTACTCCTATTCCTTTGGCATGGAATCCCATGGTACGTAAATCGTTCATCACCTGGTCCTCCCATCTTGTGTTTGGTCTAGCTCTGGGCCTGCCTATTGTGGGTTTCCATTCACTTATTCTTTTTATTATGGCTCCAGTGTCTCTCCTATTTATATGCCCATACTAGCGTAGTCTCTGCGATTTGATAAAATTTACTATATCTTCTTCAAGTGTATTTCTTATTTCGAAGTTCATTAGCCGACGGTATTCTCCTTCTTCAGTTTTTTTTTGGGTCCCGTTATTCTTCTGATGATTTTCCGTTCAAAGGTGCGCAGTTTTTCTTCATCATTCTTTGTTAAACACATTGTTTCACTGGCATATGTTACTACTGGGCGAATTGCCGACTTGTAGGTCCTCATTTTCGTCCCTCTACTCAGGCTGGTATTACGAAGTAGGTTCTTGAAGAAGTAATAGGTTCTATTTCCTGCTTGTATACGTTCTGGATTTCTTTGTTTCTTTCGTTATTGCCGTTAACCATTACTCCCAGGTATTTAAAACTGTCTACTGTTTCAAAGCGATATCACCCTACTGCAATATGACTTGCGTTGTTTATTGTCTGCCTGTTGCTCGCCATGTATATTGTTTTGTTCTCATTTATTGTTAACCCCCTGTCTTTTGCTTCTTTTTCGAGATTAAGTAATGCATGGGTCATGCTCTTTTTATTTCTAGCGACTATTACTATGTCATCAGCGTACGCGGTGAGTTGTACTGATTTGTTTGCAATAATTTCTCCATTTCCTAGCGTTCCGATTGATCCTTCCAAAGCTATATTGAATAGGGTCGTTGATAGTGAGTCCCTTTGTCCCACTCCGGTTTCAACGTTAAACGCGTTTGGAGTGCCTTCGTGTGCAGAGTATATAGAGTTGGATGCTGTGTTCGTAACATTTTTTTATTGTCTGTGTTAGGATGTGTATGGCGTCTATCGTGGATCTACCTTTTATGAATCCTTGCTGGTAATCGCCTATTTCTGCTTCTATGTGTATTTCTAATTGGTGTTGGATAATTGAAGTTAGGATCTTGTACGTAGTATTGAGAAACATAATCCCTCTGTAGTTCTCTTTCTTTTTGTATAGCTCAGTGAAGTAGTCTTTTCATTTTCTGCTGTCAATCAATTCATTCCTGGTTTTTTCTTGCTGTTCAGCTTTTTAAAATAGTTGACTAATTTAGAATTATCTTTGCTATTTGCTTCTATTTCGTCCATGTAATTTTTTATCCATTGTTGCTTTTTACTATTGCACATTCTTGTAGCCGTTTGTCTTTTTTCTTTATATTCGTTTAGTTCTTGTTCACCTTCTGTACTGATCCACTTTATTCTTGCTTGGTTTTTCAAGTTTATTTGCTCCATACATTCCTCATCGAACCACTCGTTTCTTTTTACTCTCTTTTTGCCTAAAACTTTATCTGCTGTGTTTATTATACTGTTTTTTATGTTCAGCCATTCCTCTTCTATATTTTCTGTAGCGTTTCCTGTGAGGCTTTTTTCTAGTTGTATTTCTGGGTCATTTCTTCATCTTTTAATTTTTCGATATCCCATTTTTTTACGTTTCTTTTATTCTTTTCTTTGATAATTTTAAGTTTAATTTTAAATTAATGGTGACTGTCAGCATTTGCTCCTCTAAACGATCTTACGTCCTAAGCTATCGTCTCCCATTTTTTTGATATAAGCATGTGGTCAATTTGATTTCCTGATGTTTTCCCTGGTATCATCCATGTCACTTTATGTTCTGGTTTGTGCTTGAATTTATTGCTGACTATGACCATGTTCATTATTGCCGCCAGGTTGTATAATTTTGTTCCATTGTTATTGGTTTTTCATGCATTGTGTATTTACCTGCTACGTTACTTACGTAGTTTTCCTTCCCGATCATCGCGTTGCGGTTGCCTATTAACATTAGAATGTCATTTCTTGGTGTGCTTTCGCACGTCTCTTCTAGTTTCTCATAAAACTCTATTTTATCCTCCTCACTTGCATTTAATATTGTTATGTTTGCTTGTTTGTTTCTTATTCTGATATATGATGTTCTCCCATTTATTACTTGAAATTTCAATAACTTTTCTCTAAATTTTTTACTGATCATAAATCCGGTTCCGTTTCTTCCTTGTATATTTTCTTCTCGGTAAAGCAATGAGTAATTTTGTTTATCAATTCTGCCTTCTCCTCCCCACCTTATTTCCTGCAAGGCTAATATTTCCACTTTGTATTTCTTCATTTCTCTGGCAACTTCTTCCATTTTTATATTCCAGATTCCAATTTTTATTAGCTTTTTATTTTTCTTCTTTTTATTGTTAGTATTCTTAGGCATTCTCCGTTTCATAGCATTATCGGTATCTTTATTGTCCTTTCCCTTTGCGTACCAGTTTTTTGGATTAGTTTTGTTATCTTTTTCGGTTGCTTATCGCTCCTTGGGGAACGATCCTCTAGCATGCGCTTGTTATCCGATTGACTTTCCGTGCCTTCCCTTTTAAAATATTCGACTCCATATTCTTTCCCATCCACAAACAGCTTGTTATGTCTGAGGGAGGCCTTGCAACCTTCCTGCCTCGCCTGTTTCAGGTGGGGGATTAGCTGTTTTCTGTCCTTTTGGACTTTCTTCGTATAGTAATCATTAATCCGGATATCTGCGCCTTTTAATTTTTTGTCTGCTTATATATTTCCATTTTGCTATTCCATGCGCATAGTTTTACTAAAATCGGTCTTTTCTTACCTGGTTGGAAAGTCCCCAGTCTTTTGATTTCTGGAGTGTCCGTGTCTGCATTAATTCCTGTTCCTATTTTTCCCAGTAGATCTTAAATCATCCCTTTCACTAAGCTTTGTTCTTTCCTCATCTGCTATCCCTTTGATAACTATGTTATTTCTCTTTATCTCTCTTTAACAATTCCATCCTTCCATCTTGTTCCTTGATTACTTGTTTTAGTATTTGATTTTCCCGTCTTAGCTGCCTTATCCTTCATCGAATCTATGGTATCGAAAATATGTGGTCAATATGTGTGGCTTGCATAGGTGGTACAGTTTCGTTTCTTATTAATTCCAAATTCTTATTAATCATAATTAGAAAATAAGATATGTAGACTACAGTCTACTTTTCTTATTTTCTATCATAATGGCAGCTATTGGCTGCATTAATTTTATAGAAAGCGATCGGCTACCATAAAGAACGTCCAGCTGGGTACCATTTCGCTTGTTTTTTTTTAATTTTACAAGCAGAATTCTCATGCTACTATTATAAATGTACACCGTGTTCCTAAATGATTAGCGGGATTTCATATGATCGGTATGACTGTGCGGGCGGACGGGGATGTATGAATCCTACATGTCATGAAAGTGCAGTTGTGAAAGTTTAAGTGTTCCAAGCGCGAAGTTGTTTTCCCTGTTTGCCATGTGATAGGGCTAGTGTACAATGTGGCGACCCTCAGCATAAAGCATTTTCTATCTTGACAAATATTTGCGTCCAGTAAGGGTGAAAAGGAAAATGTGGATGACTGATAAAATATTGGGAATGGTGGAGAAGAGAAGAGAAGCAAAGGAAAAAGATAAAAATAAAAATAAAGTGACTTATAACAAAATTGACAAAGATATAAAGAAAGCTATTAGAAAAGCAAAAAAGCAATGGTTTGAAGAACAATTCCGAGAAATAGAGAAATAAGCATGACTCTTCAGTCTCCATAAGAAAATCAAACAAGCGGCAGGACTTTACAGACCGAAGAAACCAGTATGCTTGACAGACGACAACGGGAACGTTATTGTCTATAAACAGGAAGTGAAAAATACCTGGATGGAATACGTTAAAAATACTTTTAAAGACGATAGAAACAATGCAACATCAACAATAGAATGCAACACTGGGCCATCTATAACAAACGAAGAAGTAAAACACGCTATAAGAAGAATTAAAGATGGCAAAGCAACAGGGTTATACAAGTTATATGGTGAGTTTTTAAAGTTAATGAACGATAAAGGCATAAAATGGCTTACTTCAACGTTCAATAAAATTTATAACAACGGCATAATTCCAAGAAACTGGCTACGATCGACCTTCATAACACTCCCCAAAGAACCTAACGCGAGAAACTGTGAAGACAACAGAATAATAAGTCTTACGAGTCACATTTTAAAAACATTTCTAAAAGTAATGCACAAAAGAATATACAACAAATGTGAAGCACATCTATCACAAACAATTTGGATTCCCTGATGCAGTGGGTACTAGAGAAGCCCTATTCGCAATTCAGGTTCTACTCCAGAGGCACAGAGATGTCAACTGTACAGTACACGTATGCTTTATAGTAAAGCGTTCAACAGAGTGAAGCATGATAAGTTAATGTCAATACTAAAGACCACAGAATCATAAATAACCTATACTATAGTCAATCCGCTAATATCAAGATTGGAAACGAGCTAACAGAAGAAGTGACAATACAACGAAGCGTGAGGCAAGGATATGTACTGTCTCCCTTGCTCTTCAATGTTTATTCAGAAGAAATTATGAAATCAGCCCTGGAAGACACCAACGAGGGAATTCTAATAAACGGTGTACGTCTGAACAACATCCGATACGCAGACGACACAGTTATCTTAGCGGACAATCTAGATGGTCTACAAACATTAGTCCAACGTGTAGCAGAAACAAGTCAATAGTACGGCCTTGAATTCAACATTACAAAAACGAAGTACATGATGATACGTAAAGACCAAATTTCCCATGGACAACTTATGATAAACCAAGAACCAGTAACAAGAGTGGCTAAATATACTTACCTGGGTACCAACATTAACGCACAATGGGACCATTCAAAGGAGATAAAGCAACGCATTGAGATAGCCAGAACATCTTTCAGTAAAATGGCAAATGTCTTTTGGAGCCGTGATTTACCGTTAGAAACCAAAATACGACTACCACGATGCTATGTGTTTCAGTCCTTCTTGATGGAGTTGAATCCTGGACGCTCACAGAAGGAACAATGAAAAAGCTTGAGGCCTTCGAAATGTGGTGCTACAGACGGATACTGAGAATATCCTGGGTAGACCGTGTTCCCAACACCGAAGTTGTACGAAAACTGTACAAAGAATGCGAAATCCTTCTCAGAGTAAAACAACGCAAGCTCGAATATCTAGGTCACAACACAAGAAACGAAGAAAGATACAACTTACTGCAGCTAATTTTGCAAGGAAAAATGTATGGAAGAAGAGGCCCGGGGAGAAGACGAAATTCTTGGCTCCAGAATCTAAGACAATGGTTTTCCTTAACAACCACGGGACTTTTTCGAGCTGCAACCAATAATGTGGTCGCCAACATCCGTACCGGATAGGCACCGCAAGAAGAAGATCTTGCAAGTTTCGAAGTTCAATTTGTTCGTTTCTGTACAGCGGATCTTCCAAGATAAATTTAGAAGGGATCCCCCTCTGCCCGACTACGATATTGTATTGTAACAACAGGATGCATCTGTAAAGGCAAAAGTTCAGGACGTCCGCGTATATCAGGCGAGCGAGTAGACAATGTCAGAGCACTTTTCTTATCAAGTCCTTAGAAATCTGTGAATTGTGCCAGCAGTGAACTTGAAATGCCGAAAGCAACAGTATAGAGGATGCGAGAATAGTTGAACGAGGTTTTTCCCTGATGGTGGATAGGACGTGCTGGTCCGCAGCACAGGCGGTTCTGCCGGTGGCCTCCACGATCCCCCGACGTTACACCATGTGATTTCTTCGTATGGGGGCATGTGAAAGACCGGAAACGCTGAACAAAATATGGCAAAAATGAGACTACCGGTTGTTATGAATGGTGCTCACACAGATTACTTGTAATGTACACTGTAGAAACTCCTACAGTTGCTCTTTGATTCTATGTAAAGTTTATTCTGGGTTACTTCAATAATTAGAAATTAAACAACTTTGAAATCCCAACAATCATTTTGGAACGTGGTGTATATACTATTCAAAACAAAAAAATCCAACGATTGACACCGAAATAAATAAAGTACACCTTGATTTTTAAGTATTTTAAGTGTATATAAAACAATTAAAAAGGTAAATAAATGACAATTACAATATGCTGGGTACGTCAAATATTGGCGGTACTTTGCTTGATGGTTATTATACATAAAACAAATTAACAGAATTTGGAATTCTCGGTGAAATCCCACTTTGGCATGCTAATACATCTAACCTCTGTGACTATTTACAATTACAAACAGCTCTTATCTCAAAATTTACCTACTACTATAATCTAGTTTAAGAATCAAACCTCATTACTACAGATTGACTGATATTAATATATACTTTAAAAGATAAGAAATTTAAACCAGTCGTACACCTGGTTGCAACTTGAAGCTTCCAATTTCCATATATGCATTTCGCTGCTGTTTACATCCTGTTTGTCTTTACAGCGAAGGCTGCATAGTCAGGTTAAATCTGTATTTTGTTGTATCTAGTTTTGGCTTATATTCCTGTGTCTATGGTTTACTTTCCTGTGATTGCTGATTTAAGTTATTTTTTTCTGAAAGGTTTTTCTTTCTTGAAACTTATTATTGATCAATGGAAATGGCTATATTCGTAAGAGATTTATTTATCTAGCCGAAATAAGAGTATAGTCTAAGGGAAGGGATAACACCTTGCAAGTAACTGAACAGAATAGATTTATTTTCCAGTTACGTACTTGAGTGTTTTACAAGTTGCAAATTAAATTCTGCTTCCGAAGCAACTAATTTCAATAATTCATTTCCAAGAATTAAATTTATTGTAACCACACACGCTAATAATTCACCGGAATTAAATATATTTCAGAACAATTTTTTACCTATATGATTAGTGAGTAATACAATCGATACTTTCTTCAGCTCTAACAAGATACTAATAAACTATATACAAGATTTGATTTTACTCCAAACTACACATCAGTTATCTAACCATTTTAACTATCAAAATCATAATCCAAAACAAAGCGGCCCATGATCTTACATTATAAGCGCTACTTATTGTGTAATAGTCGTGAATAAATCTCAGTGCAATCCCGTTGCTCCATCCGAAGCCAGACTGTACGTCGTATTCCCCTCCTCCGCCGTACTGACCCGGCACAATGGCGTCGTACTTCTCAAACATGGCCTCTTTCTCATTGTACCCGATTATATTTGCAGCTACCCATCGATAAGCTAGGATTGCCGCTTCCTCCTGCGCTTTAGGATCGCCGGAATTTTGAAGCCCTCGCACCACGATGTCTTGCAACGGTGGCCAGGCGTTCGGGAAATCCCATTGTTCGCCAGTGTGATCTTTGGAAGTCGGTATACCCCCCAAATACTCTAGCACTTCTTCTTTTACCAAGTATTCCAAGACACGCCCGCCCAATTCAGGACCTCTGCTGTCATTGAAGCACCTTGACCATAGTGGAGTGAGCCCGCTTGGATAAAAGTATTTTCGGTGTCTATCAAGCTTCAGGTCGTAATCGTACCAAATTCCGTCTTCTTCATCCCAGAGCACATCATTGATGGCGACCTGCATTTGTTTATAGTTTATTTCCCACAGCGCACTTTCGTTGTGAATACCTATGGCACTGTACAGTTCTGAAATGTCCCTGAATGCTCCACACAGGAAGGCATTTAAGTCTACAGGAACAACTCGTCTAGTTTCGATGTGCGAAAGATTCTGTACGTTTCCACCATTTGCATCAAAAATCCATCTTGCTGAAAAGTCCCACCCGCTTTCGGCTCCACTTTTTAAATCTACATAGATTTCTTCCTCCTGTGCGGTACCAGTGTAAGGTGCAGCGGTTTGTACATCTTCCCAATAAGATTCGGGTCGAGGTCCCAGGCTTTCTGCATTGTACTGGGCCATGGTGTATGTTCGAAAACCCCTTTGTAGTGTAACGGTTTGCTTGACCCAGTAATTGAGCTCTTTAGCTAAACTATCGATGTTTTCTTTTACCCATGTGGTGTTTTTGGTGTGTTGATAGTACAAGTAGGCCATGGGCGTTAGCAGAGGAGGCTGTGATCTTTGCAAATAGTAAACCCTACCACCGTTCGGTACAAACCCATACTCTTCCACGAGGAATATGAAATTCTCGATCATACCACGCGCTGTTTCGGGCATTTCGTTTATTAGCAACCCGTCTATGATCCAGTAAGAGTCCCAATAGTAATACTCCCTGAAACGTCCCCCAGGAACAATAAAACCATTCGGAACGGGGATGAGGCTGTACCTGTCTCGATTTTGGCTAACTTCATCCTTCACATGCTTCGCTAGTACGGGCCATTTTTGTATAAGCTGTAATGTGAAGTTTTTAACGGTTGTGTTACTTATATAATTAACCATACTGGGATTTGGGTTAAAATCCGGAAGGGTCCAGTTGCCCAACTCTTCTCCTTCTTCGAAATTATCATTTACGAATTTCTCCACTAGGCTTTTCTCGGGCGTTGGATTGGCCGTAATGAACGTTTGGAAATTTTCCAACGTTTTGGCTTCGGAGTTCTTCATCTTCATGTCAACGAATGTTTTGCTGTCTTTGTATAAACGGGCCAATTGCACTGTTTTCAAGAGATTTCCATAGCAGTAGACTTGGCTTTCGCAGGAGTTCGGTATTAATTGACTGTTCACAAAATTTAAAATGCAAACGCAAAGCAGGCACGACCACAGCAGCATATTGACATTCGGAACAATTTGGTGGTACTGGAGCTACGTGTGTCGAGTTGTTATATTTATAGATTTTATCAAAGATTAGGGTTTTAATCTTGGAGAGATAACTCCCCGGCATTGTTTAGTAGAAGTGGTTTTAATTGTTTTATTGTGTTTTTGGTGTCACATGTTGCTTTTATTTATCTATTTGTTATTTTCGGACACTTCTTTGTACTGGAAATGGGTGGTTGGGTTGGTAATTATTTGGCAATGAAAATAAAAACTAAAGAACAAATATAAGAGCACTTAGACAATTCGTTTTGGATGTTAACATATTTTATAAAAAAGTGAAGGTGGAGTTTTAGTAAATTACGATCTTTAAAATTTGATATTAAAAATGGAGAAAGCTTCACGGGCCCGCGTTTTCTACGAAATATTTATGGATGTCAGAGCCATCCATAAATGTTAGGTGATAGTAACTGCTTCCATGCATTACAGTAATGAAAAAGAAAAATTGAAAATAAGTTAATATAGCAATAGTATACTTTTTACAGTTATATGACAGGTTGTACCTTTAATAATACTAGTATATATTCCCTAAAAACAAAATGTTATGCATTTAATGAAAACAAGTTCAATTTATTATAAGCATTTTACAGCTTTTTAAATGATCGTAAATAAAGGTTATAATATTCTGAACTAGGCAAAGACACTCAATTTGTTTTCTAGGGCCATCTTCGCTCTGTCATAACGATTTGATACATAAGTGTTGAAATTACTTGAATCAAATTTAATTATTAACACAGTGGAACACTGCACTAGTATTCCATTAACACGCATTTTTTTTGTATTTTACCTAGAACTACTTTCTTATCAGCACTTATTCAGCTAAGTATAACTGATTTCTGTTGTAATTAATTACTGATTTAGATAAAATAATTACAAAAGCAGATTGACAAACGCAATTTTGAAGTGTTAAAGCGTGCTCATTTAGTGATATATGAATCTTTATATTTTGCTGGGCGAAGTAACTATTATGCATATAAAGAGAATGTAAATTAAAACTATGCGATTACTTGTACTCATATTGTAAATATTTTTTCAAGCTTTAATTAACTGAAAAAATTTTATTCACTGTTTAACAAGCGCATAAGTATTAATTACCGCGCAATATTGTCTGCAATGTTTTTAAGATACACACTATTTGCAAAATGTCTTCTATAAATTTGCCATTACTAAGATAACCGTAAAATTGAGAAATTTAATCTGGGTTTGAACCTTTCAGAAAGTTTTAGTCGGAGTTTTATTTTAATGGATGCAGTTCTCAAAGTTCTCTTTATATATAATTTTTTGCTTAAACCATTGTGTGAAATTGATAAAGAAATATTTGTATTGCCTTCTATTGATCTTGCTTTGTTGCTAGTTAAGATTTTCGTAGACTATTCTATATTGATTCTTAATGTTGAGGCATTACGCCCCATGAAGAAGTTGGGCCTTCACGGCGGAAGGTCAGAGCTCCTGCATCCTTGCTCTCACACCCGGTTGTTACGTGCCAAATTCATGACACGTGTGATGTGGTGAGCATCGCGGAGTTGACAACCGCGCTATTAAGGTAGAGGGCCCAAATATCGCCTAGTTAAGGGAAATTGTAAATAATTTTACCTTAGGGTTATCAAAACAAGCTAAAATTACCACAATTCATCATTTAAACATTCAGCTACAATATCCTGTTAGAATTACTTAATTACCAAATATCGCCTAGTCTGAAAAGGTATACACCTAATTGGGTTTAACAATAAGGTTACCTAATGTGTAAAGTAACAATGTAAAACAACAAAAATTGTTCATTCGTTTAACCATTTAAAATGTTTAGTTAGCTTATTTAGTTGCAAAAAAGGCACACATAATTTTTTTTAATCCTTTGATTTTCCTACGGACACAAGCCTCTTGTGACCACTTGAAGGATTTAGCACATTTTATCCACTGCTCCCCACGTTTATCTTGAGAATAATATCCATTAGAAATTGGGCACTCAGCATCATCGCTATCATAGCAACTGCTGTCATTGTCATCTGTTGAAACGTAGGCTGGCTCTTCTTCCTCTGAACTCTCCGTAGTTTCATCCCGTCTTCTTTTTCAATTTCTCCTAGACTTCGTCTTCTTTTTTACTTGGTTCTTCAAAATTCAATACATTTATGCGTACTTTCTTTTTGTTTAATGAATCTACGAGGGGTATTTTTTAAATAAGGTCCGTTTTTTTAATAAGAAGAAAAATACTGTAAATATCATCAAAATATATTTTTTTACATATTCTACATACTTTTATCTACTTTTCTACATAATTTCCATTTTTGTTCAAACATTTGTCATACCGCTCAACAAGTTTTTGAGTTCCGACGCCAAAGAAATCTGCCGCCTGTGAAGAAGCCCAATTCATGACTGCAGTTTTCACTTCTTCGTCGTCGTTAAACCGTTGACCACCAAGGAACTCCTTTAAGTACCGAAACAAGTGAAAATAACTGGGTGCAAGGTCCGGACTGTAAGGTGGATGATTCAGTTGTTCCCATCCAAAAGACCTGATTAGACCTTGTGTTTGTGCAGAAACATGTGGCCTTGCATTGTCATGGAACAACATCACACCGGAAGACAGTAGACCACAGCGGTTGTTTTGTATGGCACGCCGGAGTTTTTTCAAGGTCACACAATACACATCAGAATTAATTGTTGTGCCTCTCGGCATGAAATCCACTAACAAAATCCCTTTCCTGTTCCAAAAGACAGTTGCCATGGTCTTTCGTGCTGAAATTGTGTGTTTGGCTTTTACTCTGGGGGCCCGTCCTTGAACATTCGCACCCACTTTCGAACTTTACTGTCACTCAATAGCATTATCACCGTAAACTTCACAAATCTGACGGTGAATTTCCGCTGCTGCCCCGTTTCCTGCACTCAAGAATCGAATTACAGATCGTATCTCACAGTCGACTGGCGACTCAATTTTCTTAAACATTATAAATTTCTACAGCTCAGCACACAGACAGACGACACGGCTGCAAATGGAATCTAAACGCGCGTAAAGCATGCTGGGAGCAGACGCGCCAGCGCACTGCGGCGATCGCGCGTCATTCTCACTCTCATTCTCAAACGGACCTTATTTATAAAACACCCCTCGCACAAGGGCATTTTTGAAGGGTGAGCCACTTATAAGTGCTACAGATCCACTTCTTGAATTTGGTGCTTTTGGTTTAAGTTTAGGAAATGGCATATGTCTTTTGGTCACACAACTGGCATGGTTGATGAGCTTTGCGAGGTTGATGGCTGCTCCTCTGCTGTCAGAGAATGTTGACTTCTAGATGGTTGTTGACTCACTGGTGATAAAGACTGTTGGGATACATGTCCTGTTTCCTTCTCTTCTTGTTGGATTTCGTAAAAAGTTGGAATCAGAAAGTACTTGCGAGTTAAAGGGCAAAATGTCTGTTGCCCTGAACCCTTGTATGGTAACGTTCATGGTGGCTGTCCTGATAAAAGCTTTCCCGATAAGTTCGTCCACTTGAAACATTGTGATCGCTCAATAGGGATGCGAAGTTAACCAGTTTTCGATTTCCTGGGCGTAATATGTCTTAATTGGTTTCATAAAAGTTTTATCCAGCGGCTTTATGCGGTCCGCTGAGTGTGGTGGCAAACACACAACAGGCACTCCATTTTTTCGTGCCAGATTGATTACACTTAGATTTCTACTATGGGTTGTTTGCCCATCGAAAATCAAAATAACGGGGTCATCTTACGTTGATTTTACACATTTAATGAAAAGAGCAAACAAACCACTTTGTAAAAAGATCAGCTTGTATCCAGCCTGAGATGTGGCAATCTCCTATGGTTCCTAGTGGAGCGCCATCTAGGAGCTCCGGTTTCATGCTCTTGCGGGGGAAAATTAGCATAGGAGAAACGAAAATGCCAGAAACGGACACACACGTTACCATGGTCACAAGCCGCCCTCTTTCAGCTGACGAAAGTTTGTGTATTTCCCTTTTACGTTTCAGGGCTACAACTTTGAGGCTTTTATGCTGGACTGTTGTGACACTGGTCTCGTCAACGTTGAACACTCTAGCTGCTGTAGATATTACTTTCTCAAGTTCAGGTTTTAATATAGTGAAGAAGTTGCTGACGTTTTCTTTTGAAACCCCTTGGATTTTAGCCGGAGACAAAGGTTGAGGTTTTTTGAAGCTTAATGCAGGATGTCGCTTAAAAAAAGAGACGCAGCCACTTTTTTCCGGCACTTTTTTTCTCACGGGAAAATGGGTTAGCAATATTGTTTCGAATTGCCAGCTCAAATGCCATTCGCCTCAAATCCCTTGCAGTAAGGCCACAGTATGAACGCTCCATAATCAAACAGTATTGTAACAGCTCGTCCTCAAGTTCGGGGGGCAAAATTGGTTTGCGCCCCATAGGCACATCAATTAAAGTTTCAATATCTTCCAGCGGATTTTTTACGTAGTCTTTTAATATTGGCCTCGGAACATTAAATATTTTTGATGCCCTTAAAAGGCCCATTTCTGGGTTCTTTACTGCTGATACAGATCCTTTCATTTTTACTTTGTCCCATTTCTTACGTTGTGACATCTGTAAGAAAAACGAATGCTTCAAATTAATGTTTCAAATATCGCATACTGGGCGATATAGGAACATCGTAGTAGGCGATATTGCGCACACCTTGCATGGCAATATGGCGGACGCTACAGACGGAACCGGCTACATAAACCTACAAACTTTGGTATCAAAAGAAAGCCGGTTTCTTACACTATTTGACCATGTTAACGTGATTGTTATCTGTCTATAAATTCGCGAGCTATGTTAGTAAGAAGTAGTAGTTTAATAACTCACCAGGCTGTGAAAACTTCGAAAAATCACAACAAATTAACGAAGCGCATAAACTTGATGAAACTAACATAGTGAGCTGCCGTAACGAAGAGGTAAGTAGTGCCTAGAGTGGCCGCGCCGCGGTAGCACTGTCTACGGCAACAGGATAGGTGGAAAAAGGCCTATAGCTTAGCTCAGAGGAGTAAGGGGGGTTCACGGAAGTCGCTTACGGGAGGAAATCTTTCTATTTGTGTACAGGGTATGTTGAAAATTAACGGGCGCTACCTTCCAAATCACAGCTAATTCCAGGTTCTCGTGGAAGGTCGAGAAGCGAGCAGATTATGGGAATTGGACTCACATTTATTGTGCCTCCTCCTGTATATAAAGCTTGCAAAATTCATGCACACACAAATACAAAATAAACAGCAATAAAAGATCTAATAAATATCAAAACACATATAATTAAACGATTGAAAATAAATGACGATACAAAAAAAATGAGAGCAAATGGTGATATTATAGTTCAATACTACAAACGGTTCATTGAACGTTCAAGAGGCTCGCCGCCCCTGGCTTACGGCATTTAAATTCTTCAAACAAATCTACGTGGCCAGTGGCGTCTGAGTTCACAAGAATAATACGATATATAATTACTTTTTACAATTAACATGAAAAGAAAATGACCATCGACGACTGAAGGTCGCTTTTTTGTCTCATAAAAAAAAGGTTCAATCCCTTGAATTTTCAAAAGTGAAACGCGTAAAAGGTTTTTTCACAACACAAAAAAAAATTAGTTCTTTTAGCTTGACTTTCGGTGAATGGAGTCGAGGCACAATTTTGGGGCGTTTTCTAGGTGCAGGAAAAATCTGCAGGCGCAGTCTGGGGTGTTTTCGGGTCCGGAAAAAGGGTAGACGACGTTCATCGGGAAAGTTTGAACGAAATATTCGCTGCTACGCCCCTGGAGATTAGCCTGCTTCCAACACGGTCGTTTGATGTTGAGAGAGAGACGGGATTAAAAAACAGCTCCAAGAACCACACTTTCACGGGTTTTTAAATCGCTTGTATCCGATATAAATCGAAAGAACAATTACATTTAATTGTTCTGCACGAAAACTATCACTCTGCTAATATTTATGTATAATCCGACTCAGTCGAGATTCTTTTGTCTAACGCAAAAATACGGGACGGTAAAACTCAATTAGCAGATGAGCCGCGAAGAAACCCGTTATCAGAAAATACGTCCGTCTGTTCCTAAAGTCCGCGTTCCGCAAAACATTTACCCAAGCCTAATTTGTTCTAGAACCAAAATCGACACGTGCGATTTCCGAGAAAGTCTTAAGATGCAATATCTGTTAGGCTGAACGCCGCTGACAAAGGAAATGTTTCTGGCCACCGTTAACAAATATGTCAAACGTTAGATTAAGTTTCGAAAGTGGCCTTCCATAAATTTAATTTTTGAAACTAATGAAAATTGTAATCAACATAAAAATGGCAATTAAAATAGAAATTTGATTCCTAAGGAGCGGCAATTAAAGTAAGACCTTAATTCAGATGGAGTGGCACAATCAAATGAACATATGAACCTTATCCATTGTTCATTCGAACTCGGGTACCCAATTATTTAAAGCGACTGGATAGGCCGCTCCCCATCGAATCTGGGATTTGCACTCCTGATCTTCCGCTCTGGTGCGGAATTATCGCAAAATACTTTTTTTTTTACCACAATTAATAAGTAATATTTTTATTATGAGAATCATCTAAAAACCTTTTCTATGATTTCAAATAATAAGCTCTTAAAATTTTTATTATTCTATTAATATTAAAATAATTATTCTATAAATTTTTTTGTAATATTCTAGGTAAATCTGATGAAGCAAACAAGGCTTTTTCAGCAGCCGTACAAATGCACGATACTTCCATAAAGGCATGGGCACTTTACGGTGACTATTTAGAACAAGTGTTCACAAGAGATCCTCGGCAGATCAACCTGGGCGTGAACGCAATGACTTGCTTCTTGCATGCATGCAGACACCAGAACGAATCCAAAGCTAGAAAGTACTTGGCCAAAGTACTCTGGTTGCTTAGTTATGATGATGAAAAGTTTAGGTTGGTGTTTCTGGTTTTTTGGTCTCAATAAACGTGTAAAGTAAATGAAATTGTTTATTTATGATGATGATTTTAGTTTAATGGAAGCGTTGGACAAGTATTCTGTGGGAGTTCCTCCAATACTGTGGGTGCCTTGGATTCCCCAATTGTTAAATTGTTTGGTGCAGTATGAAGGAAATGTTATACTGAACCTTCTCCTTCAGGTAAATTTTTGTTTTACAGAGGATTAAACAAGAAAGATTTGATATCTTCTTTATTGTGTAAAACATCGACATAATAGTTATTTGTATACTTAGGCCGCGAAATCATTCTTTAACGTACCGAGAGGAAGATTGCCGCCGAGGCCGCTTGCGGCCGAGGCAAGGCAACCTCGAGGACGTTAAAGAATGACGCGGCCGCAGTGTACACAATATTTTTTGTGCACAAAAACTGATTTATATAAAATATATTATTTTCAATTGTACGTGATAGTTCATATAATTTTTTTCTATGAAACGGTTTGCATTTGTAGCTTATTATTGGAACAAGTTTTCATTTTGTATCGTTGTGGCAGTTGCCAAGCTTTGTAATTTTTCTATAAATTAGTCATTTCGCGTAGTATTTGTTATTTTTTAGTTCAGTTTATAAACAATTATCCAGATACTGTAAAAAGGATGGTGTCCGGGTTGGTGCAAAAATGTGTAATTCTACTGTGTCATAATTTATTTCTTTAAATAGAACATTGTTTTGATAATTACATGGTTTGGTATAACTTTTTGTGTTTTAAACATTTTATTAACTGCAGTAATTTTCAAGACACAAAACAAAAAATTAACCAACCTCTAACAATGCAAATGTTGTGGCAGGCTTGATATCCGTTTTTTAAATTTATAGAAGTTGTTGCTTTTTACAGTTTTTATCTGAAAAATTTTAACTAACAAAGAGATACAGTTGCTGTCTCACATTATATTTATATCATCCATGTCATGCAATGTATATTCAGTTGTTTCAGATTTCGACTTCAATTCGTTTTGCTTAAATTAGATTAAATTAACTTAAAATTGGTGGAGATTAACTTCACATAAAGTTAAAATTTAAACAATTTAACCTTCTTTAGATTTATTTTATATTAAACGTTTCATTTCATAAGGTAGGTGGGTTTGTTTGAATACAAAATATTAATTTTATTATTTAAAGGTTGGCCGAATGTTTCCCCAAGCTGTCTACTTTCCCATACGAACACTGTATCTCACACTGAGAACTGCCACTGCCAGGAAAACCAACACTGTACAAGTATGGCTTCATGCATCATTTCCTTGTATAGAATTCTAAAATACAATTTTTTAAAGCAACAAACACAAGAAGTGCAAGGTGATCAAAACCAAAGCCAAACACAAGATGGTACAGCCAGTGTGAACACTGGCATTACCATAACAGCCGAAGCGTCTGCCATTAAAGCCACTCCTGCCATGATACGGTGCTCTAAAATCATGAAAATGCAACGAGACATTCACACCACTGTTCTTTCAAGCTTAGAGGGAATTGCCGATCAGGTAATGCTATATAAATGTGCAAAGTATTAATTTATTTTAATTTAAATTATTAAATCCTACCAATGACTGGTATTGTTTAGATGGAGTGGTTCCGAGAAAACTGGTATGAAGAGGTCGTGAGGCAGCTACGTCAAGGCTTAGCCAAGTGTTATGCAATAGCGTTTGAAAACCGCGAAACCGTCAATGAAGCAAAGATCACTCCACACATTTTGAATTTTGTCAAAAAACTTGTCTCTACATTCGGTATCGGTGTAGGTAAGTAATGTTTTGTTATAGTAATTACAATAATGTCATTTAATTATTTGAAAGTAATATTAGAATAATTTTCATGCTATTTTTACATGGTGTCTACTTTCTCTTTGTCTTCATTTTCGCTCGTGTATTGTTGATCTTTGTGTTCCCTTATTCCATTGCATCATATCTTAAAAATCTCGTACAGTAGTTCAAGGAAGTAAAAAATTCATTGAGTAACTTTTGTTATTAGTATACTTAACATTTTTTATTAGTTTTGCCAATTAGTTGGATCTTTTTTTTAAACAATTCTTTTTTTTTTTTTTTAACAATCGTGGAGTTGCCAAAGGCAACTCCAAGATTCCCATCCCTCCCAGCTTATCCCGGCTCAGCACATTTCGTGCTATTCACAGGTCTAACATGCCCCACCCTTGAAAAACCCCATGCCCCAGACACCACAAACACCCTGGGAGAGTGCAGTGCTCAGGATTCGAACCTGAGCGACTTTGGTAGAATAACTCCGAAGCCAAGCGCTGAGGCCATTACTCTACCGCGGTCCCCTTAAACAATTCTAATGTGCTGCGCCTTTAGCTGCATTTTTGTAAGATACTTTGGCAGATTTATTAAATTTGCTATCAAAAAATATAACAAATCAAGCTGATCAAATTATTGAAAATTGATTCCCTCAAGAAGACGACCATTTCTGGGAAGTAAATCTTGAAATTAAAGGAATCCTTACATGCTTGCTATTTAGAAATTATAATAGTTATTTGAGTAATTCTTATATATTTCTCCAATACTAGAAACATATAGTGTTAGAAGAGGCTCATTGTGAATTAAAATTCCACTTGAAGTATCAATAGAGAGCTATTGTCTATCGAACGATACTGCAGATAAAATATTTGAGAATATCCAATTATTTTATGAGATAAATGTTTTGATGACTTGGCGAAATCTATTTTTTGAAAATTCCGCGTTGCATAGATGACCTATCTCATAATAAATAGTAAGAAAAAAATGTGAAAAGGATTTTACATTACGAAAGATTTTTGTCAGAATGATTGTGCTGTATATTATTGTATTAGTGTACAAGACACAATTCTAAAACATCCAGTGGTGTTTTTCTTTATGAATGCTAGTAGAAAATGTAGAGAAACAATTCTAAAGAGGAAGTAGGAATAAACACACACACACACAAGATTACAAAAAAAATGATATAAGTATGTTACCTAAAAAAACAAAATGATTTACTTCACAATTCACAAATTATAATTGAATAAATACGTTTATTCTAGAAATATATATTACTATTTAAAATACATACCGTAAAATGGGGTGGGTTTGACCAGTGGGGTGAATATGACCAAAAACTCAAAAAATGTTTCAATACTAAATACTTTTTTCATGGTCGTCATTATTAGAAGTTTTAGTGCTTAAATATTAAGCTAATATATTGATTGCAGCTTCTATGTAAGCAAAATGTTTTTATATTTTTTTTTGTACGTTATACATACAAAGCTAAAGTTGCATACTAATATTAGTGAAAATTCTAAGTTCTCAAACTATTGTTAACAACGGCAAAACCAAAAATGTAAACATTAATATATTTTGTTGTATTATAACCTAATGTTTTTGCGTCAAAACCTTATTATTACATTTCATATAACTTTAACTCTCGGGAGACCTCACTCCTAGAGAGCGCGTCCCCCGGGCGGCGGATGGCGGAAGTCCTGGAGACAGGATTGCCGTGAATATTCACAATAAGCGGCCGTGGACCAAAGGCCAGTTGTCCCGAGGTAACGGGGCCCTTCTCGTCAGGCCAATCACCTACTGAAGGTACCATGATTCAGAGAAATTTACTGAGCCTCGGTTTTGGACGGAATAACAGACGACAACAAGCGATAAATAGGATACGATTTGGTATATGGAATATTACATCCCTCACAGGGAAAGAATGTGAAATAGTAGAGGAAATACAAAAATACAAAATACACATCCTCGGAATATCAGAAGTTAAGAAAAAAGGAAGTGGATCAAAATCTTTAGACCACGGATATACACTTAGATACTCCGGCCCCCCAATAGGAGAGAGAGCAACAGAAGGAGTGGGGATAATAGTAAGCAGAGAGATAGATAGAAAAATAACCAGCTGGAAAGCCATAAACTCCAGGATCATAACCATGAATCTAGAACTAGAAGAAAAAATAGGGATAATACAAAAATATGCACCAACAAACGCGGCTATTAACCATGATAAAGACACGTTCTACGAAGAACTACAACGTACTATAGAGGAAATGCAAAACACAAATAAACATCTACTAATAATGGGAGACTGGAACGCGCATATAGGAGCCGACAAAGACCAAGGATATGGAACAATGGGTGCACACGGGTTGGAGAGCGAAATAAATGAAAATGGAGAAAGGATGCTAGAATGCTGCATCACAAGCCAACTACTAATAGGGAATACGTGGTTCAATCATAAGAATATCCACAAGATTACCTATGAAGCGGAACAATTAGGACAAAAAAGCATGATAGACTATATTACATACACACGAAGCATGAGATACGCCATCCATGACGTGAAAGTCATTAGAGGCGCGGAACTAAGTACAAACCTCAAACTAGTAGTGGCAGATACAAACATCCAAAAACCCAAAGAAGAACGATATAAAAAGTACGAAAAAATAAATCTCCATGCACTACAAAACTTAAACACGCAACAACAATATGAAGAAACACTAACAGAAAAACTAAATATACTAGAACAACAGGAACAACGAGAAGAAAATCCATGGACGCTAAATAACAGATGGAACACACTCCAAGAGACAATATTGCAAGTAGCAACAGAAGTATGCGGAACAAAAAGGATACAAGCAAACCCGAAGAGCAGAAGAACCAAATGGTGGAACGAAAACGTAAAAATAAAGATTAAAGAAAAAAAGGAGGCCTGGAAGGCTCATCTAAGAGAAAAAACAGATCAAAGTAAAAGAACATATATAATAAAAAGGAATGAAGCAAAAGAAGCAGTGAAAGAATCCAAAAAAACGACATGGGAAGACTTCGGAAAGAAAATCGAAGAAAACTATATAGAAAACCAAAAGCAATTCTGGAATATAGTGAAAAAACTAAAGGGAAACCGCTCACCAAAAATACGTAATATTAGAAACCCCGAAGGACAAATACAAACGAATACAGAAGAAATACTACGAACCTGGAAGGAATACTATGCAAACAAGTTTAGAGAGAACGATATAGAGAACCCGACAGAAGAAGGAATAGTGAATGAAGAAGAAGCAAATAATGAAACAAATGAAGACATAACAAATGAAGAGGTGAAGGAAGCCCTAAAGAAAACAAAAAACGGAAAATCACCAGGGGAAGACAATATAAACCCCGAACTATTAAAAAAGGGAGGAGTAGAGGTAATCCAGTTAAGACGTATATTCCAAGAGGTATGGAAAGAGGAGTAAATTCCAGAAAAATGGACGAAGAATATTATAATACCCAAATTTAAAAAAGGGGAAACTACCAACTGTGACAATTATAGGGCAATATGCCTATCCCCAGTGGCACTGAAACTCTATACCAGGATAATAGAGAAAAGACTTAAGGAAATTGAAGAAAAAATAGAAGAAGAACAAGCGGCATTCCGACCCGGGCGACAAACGCAAGACCACATATATACCCTACGAGCAATAATAGAAAAGGCCCTAGACAAAAACCAAGAACTATACGTAGCGTTTCTCGATCTAAAAGCAGCATTCGACCTAGTCCCAAGAAAATATATATGGGAAGCCTTTAAAGAACTGCAAATAAGAAATAAACTGGAAAGAAATGTCAAAGCACTACATAAGACCGTAATAGGAAAAGTAAGATTAAACGGAAAGGTTTCAGAGGAATTCCATATGGAAAGAGGAATCAAACAAGTCCCCTCATGTTCGTAATATACATGAACAATATACATAAAACATGCAAAAGGGAAACAAGAAAAACGATACTCGGATACCATAACCTAAATCCAGTGAAGTCGCAAGATCTGCTATATGCAGACGATATACTGCTCTTGGCAAGAAATCCGGAACAACTACAGAGAAATATCAATATATGGAAGAATCATCTAGAAGAGAAGGGGATGGAAATAAACATACAAAAAAGCAAGATCATGTGCATATCAAAAACAGCAGCAAATGGGGCAGTAATACAAATAAATCATGAAACATTAGAAAACGTAGACACATACGAATACCTTGGAACGATAATTAGCAACGACGGAAGAATACACCGAGAAATCAAAAACAGAATAAGCAAAAGTAGTAAAATATACTACCAAATAAACAACACACTGATTAATAAAAAAAACTAAGTAATAAAGCTAAATTACACCTATATAAAACAATTTACACGCCCACCCTACTATACGAGCCCAGTCGCATATGAATTGGACCAAAAGAAATATGCAACACAATTTTATTTTTATGAATTAAAATTTATTTAATTATTACAACTTCAACAGAGACAATTAAGCTTATTTGATAATATGTGGTTTTACCAATTAATCAACTATATCTAATACTTATATTAACTATAATAATTTTATAATAAACAAAAAGGAGAAATTATGTCTGGCGCATAATAATTGGACCATAACTCGATCACAATATTTATTTATCCAGCAAAATACCATACATAATTTCTTCTTTCAAATATATTGTCAAGTGTGCATTAAAGAAACAAATTATAGCATTAGTTAAGTGTTTTAATTTAGTTACTTGTCAAAATGGTTCGTGGAAAGTCGTTATCTTGCGATATGCGAAATTCTATTGTTGCTGCCCATGAAAATGGACTTTCTGGGCATAGAATTGCAAAAAATTTAAGTATTCCTCAAGGAACAGTAAGAAATATAATTTCACAATTTAAAAAAACCGGAAATATTCAAACAAAAGTTAAAACTGGCCGTGCTTCAAAAATTACCAAAAGAGATGAGCGTGCTCTCCGGACACTTATTAAACAAGATCGCCGCGCTTCCTCGCGAGAATTGGCTGTAAAATGGGCAGATTCGATTGGTAGACCTATTTCAAAGGACACTTGTTTGAGGAGGATGAAAAAAATGGGATATGGGTTCTACAAGGTAAGTTTTTACAAACATGTAAAAAACATCCAAACTTATTATTTCACTTTAGGCGAAGGAAAAACCGCTTCTCACACAAAAACAAAAACGAAACCGATTTTCATGGGCAAAGGAGCGCCAAAACTGGGTTCAACGTCAATGGGATTCAATAATCTGGAGTGACGAATCTAAGTTTGAGGTGTGTGTTGGCGATACACGAAGTCGAGTTAGACGAATGCCAGGGGAAGAATATCATAGAGATTGCCTCAAAAGAAAGGTTAAATTTCCAGGATCTGTGATGGTGTGGGGATGCATGTCCTCACAAGGAGTTGGACGTCTTCTTTTCATTGACGGTACTGTGAATGCTGCGAAGTACAAGATAATTTTGCAAGAAGAATTGTTGCCTTCCATTAATGAAATTCAACTACCAGAAGCGGAATTTATATTTCAACAGGATGGCGCAGCCTGCCATACGGCTAAATCCGTAACATCATGGTTGCAGGAAATGAATGTTCCTGTTTTAAAATGGCCTTCAAGTAGCCCTGATCTATCCCCTATCGAGACTCTTTGGCATCAAATGAAAAAAGCACTTCGAACCACACCAGTTCGCACCATTCCTGAATTAAAGAATAAAATTCAGGAAATTTGGAATAATTTTCAACCAGAGTACTGCAAAACATTAGCAAGCACCATATCAAAGAGAATTGATGCTGTTTTAAAACGAAAAGGTGACTGCACACAGTGGTAACTGTAACTAATTGGTCGAAAATGTTTGGTCCAATTATTATGCGCCAGACGTAACTTCTCCTTTTTGTTTATTAAATAATTATTATAGTTAATATAAGTATTAGATATAGTTGATTAATTGGTAAAACCACATATTATCAAATAAGCTTAATTGTCTCTGTTGAAGTTGTAATAATTAAATAAATTTTAATTCATAAAAAAAAAATTGTGTTGCATATTTCTTTTGGTCCAATTCATATGCGACTGGGCTCGTATGCATCTGAAACCTGGACAATGCTGGACAAACACAGATCGAGTGTAACAGCCGCAGAAATGAAATATCTAAGACGCGTAGTAGGCAAAACAAGACGAGACAGGGTCAGAAATAGAAGCGTAAGAGAAGAATTACAACAAAAACCAATAGTGGAGGAAGTAGAACACAAACAACTACAATGGTATGGACATCTCAATCGAATGAATAACACCAGATACCCAAAGAAAATTTTTGAGATGAGAACCGACGGAAGAAGAACAAAAGGGAGACCTAGGAAAGAATGGATAGACAATATCAAGGAAACAGCTGAGAAAAAGGGAAAAACCATAGAACAAATCCGGATCCTTTCCAGGAATAGAAGACAATATAAGGATTGGCTCAATACCCTAACACCATAATGGTATATGGGAGAAGAGAAAGAAAGAAAGATTTTCTTTTTTCTATATAAAGCATATTTTACGTTTATATTTGAATTTAATAATTGAAATAAATTTTTTTTTGTTTGGGACAGTTTCGCTAATAAATATTATTTTCGTTGGTTATTATTCTTAGCCGTTTACTTGCTAGTAGAATCAGTGTACGAAATACTTAAATTTTTGTAGCGAAGGCGTCTGGCAATATGTAGCCGGTTAGTAGTACTTTAACATACCACGAAACCAAAAGTCGTAGCTTAACTTACATCCATAATTTATTATGTGCCATTACCACAAATATTAGTGAGTAATGTAAGTTTATGTTTTATTTGTTTGCATATTTGTGACAAAGGTTGTCTTGTATGAATAAGAAATATTTATATGGGCGTTTTATTTTCAATCTACGATGTGACTTTAGTGTACAGTAGAAAATAAACTACGATTTTTTTAGCGCTTTTAGCACTTGCATTTTTAATCATGTATGCATTTTATGCATTTTCGTTGCCATTACCAGAAATTTCACGCTTAAAATTACAGAAGGCTAGAGGAGTTTGAGAGCGATTTTCTCTTCAAATGTCTATAAGAATCAAAGTTCTAACACTTAAATAGTTAATCTAATAAATATTACAAAACTGATATTCTATGAATGAGATCCCTCTTTGTTTTTCCCTAATCAAGAAATTACGGGTACAGATTACTTTATAAATGATTAAATCAGTTTAAATGAGTTCAACTGTTCAATTTAGTCGGCCTCAGCAGCCATTGCCTTTTTTACATTTTGAGGCTTGTTGCGTCATTACAATCAATCATGGAAAATGTACCTCTAATTATAGTCATTAATTACTTATGAATCAAAAAACAAACTTACTTTCAATACTCTATTTATTTGTTGCATGAATGTCTGTCAGAAACAGTGCACAAAAATGTTTTAAAGAGTATAAACGTAAACACTGTTACTCAATTTTTAAAATTAATAATATAACAGTGTTCCAAGTGCTCCAAATAAACATCATAATATGCGCGAGTCCGTCGAACAATGTATAAGCAAACCCTTGCAAACCTACGTCTCGTGGAGTTACAGCAGCAACGTTTTACGTCCACTAGTGCTGACTACACTAATTTCTCAAATAACTGTAAAGAAAGAGGTCGTAAGGAAATCATCCTGGTCTTAAAGTTGGAAGATAATGCCTTACCATTTGTTTAGGAAAGTGGTTATTTAGCAATTCGTATGTAACGAAGAGATCCAACAACACCTAGCCGATAAAGAAAACTATGTGTGTACGAAGATGGTCATGCACAGTATCAGTTGAAGGAGAATAGAGCATTTTCTATATCTTAGTGTTGGAAACCACCGCTAGAGGGTCTAGTCTCTATGTTTGGTATCTCCTATGTCTGTTTTATTGGCGTATACGGCTGATGCCATCCGGTTCAAAGAGAATATATTCCTAACATTTTTAGAGATAAAATGCTTGCTTTTTATTTTTATTCCCTTGCGCAAGGTTTGTTACTTTTTTAATCAACTTATATACAATTAACAGAATATGTATTTTATATACATCGCTGTTATTAAAGCAAAATATGGATGCTATTGGTAATATTCAGTTAGTAATATAGTGCAAGTTACAAAAATACTATATTCGTTACAAGTTACCTATGTAAGCAAATATACGAAATATGGAAAACACGCCTCTATTTTTTCTATACGCTTTAAAATTGCAAAATATGAAACGAGTGTATGTAATTTCGTTATTTGTAGGCCACAAAGTATTGCTCGATTTGTTATCACACTTCTCAGTTTTTCTCCTATCAAACGTTCTCTTGTATGGGGCAGGTTTGTCTGTTTTGAAAGGTCCGATATGCCAAACCCTTCTCCTTATGAGAAACGTAAGAATTTGCATACATCAGTAATATTTATGTGATATTACCTTTGTAAACGTTAGACAGAAAAGCAGTTTTCGTAATTTCCATTTTTCAATCAATATATGTTGTTAAATATTGGTGCTCAACCATTATTACTAAGCTCAATGTAGAATATAACATAGCATTTTGCTGCTGTGGGGTGATGTGGTAACTAGTTTGTAAAAAATGAATATCATGTAAATCTTTATGTAAATGCTTTCCTATGTCTGTTTATTCGCATTTTTCACATTAGCATTTTACAAATCTGACAGGTTGGGCGAGGTAGGATAGTGCAGTATTTCAAGTGTTATAAGTAATTATTTGTTTGCAATGATTGCTTCCACATGTTTAGAGATAAAGGTAAATTAAGTTATCATAGGTCGCACTATTGCACATATACGAACTTAAATTAATTTAATACCCTGATTATTTCTAATTATCTTACGTATGTAGCTTTCAGTGGACTGTAACAATATTTTGTACATTTTTTTAAGCAAAGATTAATTGGATGTTTCATTGATTTATCTCGTATCTAGAAATTCATGGAAGTCTTTATTTTTATTACGAATAGATATGCATAACAATTGTAGGTTATATACATATGTCGGCAACACAAACCCCAAAGGATGGATGATGCTCAAAAGTGTGGGTATATAGTAATACGAAACATCAATTCCAGACCCATCTACATAAACGTGTTGGAAGTTCAAGTTTGTACTCTATGTTTGTAGCTGTAGGATTATTTTCTTATGTTCAGATTAGGATACAAATACGTTTATTCAGCGAAATTAATATATTACATTTCATTTTATTAAAGCTAGTTATGCATTTTGTTATTTGATTTATACTTATTGCATTTCTAAATAAAATTAGCATGTTTTATAAGAGTTCAAATATACTTGCTGATTTTTTATTTGCCTCTGAGCTCTTTTCTCATTTTATTAAAATGGAACATCCTTTTAGTAAACTGTTCAATGCCGCCGGATAAATTCCTACTTAATATAATTAAAGATTCCACAAATTTCCATAACGCTGAAACATCTTGCAGGGTTCTCCATCCTTGCTGGACATGCTGGGTGTATCCTGTATTCAGGGATTCTAGTCAGTAGACATAAACACATGCACGTGAACGCAACGGAAGTTTTTTCGCACGATCGCGACTTGCGCGGATACAAACTAGTGTTAAAGCGTTAGAAAATAAATATCCTTACATTACTGAAAACTGTATGCAGATAAACTAACTACACAAAAATACTCTAGTCAGAAAGTTCAGAAGTACCACTAGACTCAATATTTATGTTTATAATGATGGGTTCCACCGCCACTTCAATACAATTATCCAGTTCCCACATATTTTTTTCAACAACGTTAATTACGTGTTGCACACAGATTAACCAGTTCTCAGCACTAATTTGATTAATACCTTCCAGAAGAAAATTTCTGACATCTGGAAATATGAAGGTGGTAATTGTTGCCACCACGTGACCTTTGACTTGACCCCAAATTAATTCTATTGGGTTGAGCTCACAATGGTACGGCGGAAGTTCTAATCACAGTTTTATTTTGTGCTTTCGTCATTTCGTCAACAACATAGCAATTATATTTAGGCTTGTGTTGTTTTACTTTGTGCAACAGTTCACTTTTCAACATATTGTCTTCAAAAGCAATACTTTTGGAAGACAGCCATTGTTTAATTGAAGGCTTTGTCCAGGATGTTGTTGGAGTTTTCTCTTACCTTCGAGAGTGGTACGAAGCATTATCAAGTGCTATGACACAGTTATCATCAAGTTGCAAAAGAATTTTTGAAAACCACTCCTCAAACTTTTCTGAGTTCATCTCTTCGTGGTAATCTCCCGTTGTGTTGGATTCAAAAACCCACAGACCGCTATTAATATAGCCCGTGGCACTGCCGATGTGTATAATAATTAACCTCTTTCCTTTGCCCGACGAATTTTTTAGACCAGGGGACAATCCCGATAAAAACGCTTGTCTTGACGATGTTACGGATTCATCTTTCCATATTTTATTTTTCGTGTGGCCAGCATTTACCAACGCTTCGTCCAAATAATACACTTTTCTACCTTCTTGTCGATACTTTTTTATCGTCCGCAAATATTTTCTCCTCCACCGAACTACTTCCTCCTTATCCATTGGCATGCTGTCCCAACGGCGTCAAACTTAAAATTTAATTTTGACAAAATTTTGTAAATGTTGTCCTTTTAAAATTCGGCAAGTCGTTGTCTTCGTTAACAACGTGTAGCATTTTGCTTATAGTGGCTAACTCGTTGCGGAAAAGAATTCATGCACTTTTTTACGAATTGCATTTTGGTCAAAATCATCAATGCTGTCTGAAAGTTTTAAACGCGGTTTAGCTTTTTTTGGCGATGATAAGGTCTGGTTATGCCGCAGATATTCCGATATTACACGATACACAGATCTTTCGCTTACTCCTGTAATCCGGGTAGAACTTGTTACTATTTTTTTTTATGTTATATGTTTATTAGCAATCAGAATATTAGTACATTCTATGAGCTAATGTTTTGTATTATTATAACTAGGCTTGATTGGTAGACTCCCAGTGGAGTCATCCCTCCTTTAAACAGTTAGGTCTTTTGGCCACTTCTTCTGGAGGCGTCTGAGTTGGGGGTCTTCTGTCAGTGGTGGAAGAGTTTCATTTGGGTGAAGCTCTAGTGCTGTTTGGTGCTGAATAGCATACTGTTTGATTACGTCTTTCACGTAAGGGATGTTGAGGTCTACACGGAGTGTCTGATTTGTCACGTACCAAGGTGCGGCTGCCATAGTGCGGATGGCTTTGGATTGAAAACGTTGTATTACTTCAACATTCGATCGACTTGCGCAACTCCATAGCTGACAGCCATAGGTCCAGATTGGTCTGATAATTGACTTGTATAATAATATTTTGTTTTCTAGGGATAGATTGGAGTTTTTCCCAATGAGCCAGTACATCTGCTTCAGTTTTAAGTCCATTTGCTTCCGTTTCTTATTAATGTGGGTCGTCCATGTCAATCTTTTGTCAATGTATAATCCCAGGTACTTGACTTCAGTGGACTGGGGGAGGATAGTACCATTAAGGGTGACGGCTGGGCATTCTTGATGTTTTGTCGTGAATGTAACATGAGTTGACTTAGTCTCGTTGACTCTAATTCTCCATTTGAGCAACCATTGTTCAATTTGGTTTAGATGAGTTTGTAATGCAGCTGATGCTGCTACCGGGTTTTCGTTACACGCGAGCACCGCCATGTCGTCAGCGAATGTACCTATTTCAGTTGATTCTGTTGTGGGTAGGTCAGAGGTAAATAATAGGTCCCAGGACACTCCCCTATGGTACTCCTGCACTTATTTCGTTGATTTGGGAGACGTCTTGACTGATCCTTGTTTGGAAGGTTCTGTGTGTGAGATATGATCGTAATAGAAGATAATAGTCAGAAGGAAAGGTTTTCTTGATCGTATATTGTAATCTTCTGTGCCACACCCGATCAAATGCCTGTCTTACGTCCAGGAAAGCTGCAGTGCAGAATGTTTTACTTTGTAGCGTAGTTTGGATGATGTTTGTTAGACGGTGGCATTGTTGAATGGTTGAGTGTTGCCTTCTGAACCCAAATTGGTGATTAGGCAGCCATGCTTCTTGCACTGAATTTTCATTAATACGCCTCAGGACTAATCTCTCAAGCAACTTGGATATTGTAGGGAGTAGGCTAATAGGACGGTAGGAATTAACTTCATTGGGGGGTTTTCCGGGTTTTGGAATAAGGATTATTTGTGCGAATTTGAACTGCAGCGGCCAGTTGTTACTATTTCGGACAATGAAATTGTCGGATTAGACTGTAATTCTGTTTTGTACGCATTCAGAATCATGTGCTTTTCCGAACTACTAGATGGGGCCCTTTTTGTGTCTTTTTGTAGGGGGAGAGAACTACACGTCGGGATTAGATGAATCACTTGAACTTGCCATTGCTACCACGCAATATGTAAATCAATAATTTTCAAACTATTTGTTCATTAAAGTTAAATACACAGTTCGCAAGGCTTCCAAGGAGGCTATTCAACCAAAGTATATACACACCTCGGTTGCCACCGGATTAATACCAGCGTGTTAATGCAGCACTTATCATGCAGCGGTCACGGACCAATGTTTCTTTACGTCTACTGACTAGACTCCCTGAATAGAGTTTAGTTCTTACTTTTGCGATGGTATCCGAAGTGTACACATAACAAGAGACGTATATTCTCACTTTCTCACATTCTTGCAAGTGCGGTTTCCTCTTTCCTTGGTAATTTGTTTCTCCAAATTTCGACGTCTGATTTGGTATGTTTTAGCTTCTAATTGTTTATTTCCATCAATTGATTTAACAGTTTTTGATTCGTCCAATTCGCAGTATTTGTTTTGACTTCTTGCAGTTGTTAAATTTATAGTTTAGCGAATATAGTTGATTATTCTTGGGCTGCGTGGTCAGCCTCTTCGTTGTCTTTAATTCTGCTGTGAGATGGAAGCCACGTTATGGCTACCTTTTTTGTTTAATTCGGTCAGTTGAAGCAATTCTTTTCAAATATTCTGAATTAGATTGTTCTTTGTGTATGCAACTTCAATTGAACATCGGGTGTATCGTCTTCTGTTGCATATTGTAGACTGCACAGAATTGCAAAGAGATCGGCTGTGAAAATGCTAGTTTTTGATGCTCTGTAGCCCTGCTGGTAGATGCTTGGATGCGTTTCTTCTTTTAGGTAGTGTGTTAGATGAAGTAGAAAAGTGGGGAAAGGAATAGTCCATGGCGGATACAGATTAGCTTGGATAGGCGATATAGAAATCCATTTCAATTTGTTATAAAGCATTTTTGATTCTACAGTAGAAGGGGTTGTTCTATTAGTTGGGTTGTTTGTTTGACTTTTCCTGGTGTACTGCTTATAGTGGTATTCTTGAATGTCAATAGTTTTGATTGTATATTGTAGTGAGTTTTTCTCTTCTTAGGTTTAGGCGTAGTACTTGTTACGGGCCAAACGAGCTTATTCGTCGACCCGCAACTGGATACGTGGAAAAAGGCCTGCAGCTTAGCTCAGAGGAGTAGGGAGGAGTTCACTGAAATCGCTTACGGGAGGAAATCTTCCAGGTTGTGTACAGAGTAGGTCAAAATTAGTGGGCGCTACCTTCCAAATCACAGCTGATTGTAGGTTCTCGTGGAAGACCGAGAAGCCAGTGGCTTACGGGAACCGAACTCACCTTTATTGTGCCTCCCTCTTGTTTAGAAAGCTTGCAAAATTCATGCACACACAAATACAGATACAAAATAATAAAAGATCTAATGAATTTTAAAACACATATAATTAAACGACTGGAAATGACAAAAATACAAAAATGATGGCAAATGGAAATTTAATAGCTCTATATTACAAATAATTAATTTGAGCGCTCAAGAGGAGGGACTCGCCGTCGCTAGCGTACGTTATTTAAACTGTCCAAACGACTACGTGGCCAGTGGCGTCGGAGTTTACACGAATAACACAATATATATAATTACTCTTTACATTTAGTAACACAAAAAAAAACTGTCGGCGACTGATCGTCGCTTCTTGTTACATAAAAAAAGGGCTCAATCACTTAGAATTTAGCAAGTTAACGCGTAAAAGGGTTTTTTCTTTTTTTCACCACACAAAAAAACTAGGTACCTTGACTTCCGGTGAAGGCAGGCGCAATTCTGGGGGTTGTTTTCCAGATGCAGGTACAGTCTGGGGTATTTTCAAGTT
>JABXWE010017656.1:0-29604 GCA_014611495.1 Limonius californicus
AAATCTGTTATTTGTTATTACTATTACATATATGTTATCATAAGTCATTATGTTAACTGTGTAGATTAGTTATTGAACTGTACTTAATTTTCAAATTAAATTCCTCTAATAAATGTGTTTATCATCGTAAGTACTTGTTGAGAACCGCACGTTCGCTTTCCCCTCGCTGGGCTTCTGAAGAATGAAGCTAGAACATGCGCAAGCACAAGCCATCTCGCTCTAACGTAATTAGCCGCTGACTAAAAGCTTTGCGCGTTGTGATGCACTCAATTCATGTGCGCTAGACATCCGATCTCTGTCTGAGATATAGCGCTTAGTGAGCCGCTGACAGAGATGCAAAATTAACAGCACTAGGATGTTGACGCTGCACGCAGAAATTCCATCGGAGTTGTTAGGTGAGATGGACTATATACAAAAAATATACACGATCCCCTGGTGTTAAAAACTCAAACTATGTTTATACAATATTTTACACCATACAGTTATTTCTGCGTCCTCATTTAAAAATTTAAAATGTTCATCTTAACGGCGCCAATTTCCATAGACTTCACATTTTTGGCCTAGAAGGTGACATGTCTGCCCACGTGTTGAATGCACTGCCGCCAGAGAGCTCACGACTTTTTAATCTCTAAATAACATGGAAAAACCTTTCTGCGTCCGTATACGGACGCAGAAAGTCATCGGACGCAGAAAGAAATCTAAATTTACAATATATGGACGCACAAATGGTTGTAAGATATATATATATATATATATATATATTATGATGTCTTATTCGGGGACTTATATATGAGCCCCAAATTGAAGCGACAAAAAAATATTATGTTCGAAAAAAAGGGGAAATGTTGGTTTACTTACACCCGTAATAAAGATGACCTCCCTTTCATATGTAAAAAAATATTAGATATTATAAGTTGCTGAAACAACACACAGGACTCACAAAGAATTCTTATCTCAGGGTTTATAATATAAATTCTGGTAATTGCTGTATAACCTTTCAATTCTTGCGTTGGTTAACTGGACAAGGCGATGGATACAAGGTACTCAACATGAACTTATAACATATGGATGCAACAAAGAAATGAATTAAATGTTATCCAATTATCTAAGTTTTTTTTCTTATAAAACGTTCAACAACATTAACAATTAGATGGCAAAGTTACATGCAATAAATAGGAAAGCCTAATTTAACAAACCGCTTTCAAACGGACCCACCTTTCACCTTGTTTATTTTCTTTTGGTGTTGGTAAAATTCACTAGTTGAAATTAGGACACCACTCCTGCGCCCTGTTGATCTTGAACTTCTGAACGAAAGTCCATCACTTATTGCTTTCTTCTAAGTTTCTCGCAAAAAAACTTTGGACTGAGTATCTTCGTATTCATAATATCGTTTCACAAGGTAAGTAGGTAACCCAAATATTATTTACTGCCTATTACTTCAGATGTGCAAATATTCCAATAAACTCATAAATATGTTGCAATTTTATATTTTCTTTTTAAATTGTGAACCCCAAACTTGCTTCACTTTTCAGATTGTTCTTGATTCGATGATACTTATTTGTTTTCATTTATTTTAAATTAAATTCGATTGTTATTCCAGTTGCAGTTCCAGAATATTATGCGAATACCTCCTTTTCTCCAACTCGTAGATGGTTCCTAACCTTGAAGTTTGTTGACGTTTTAAATGTCAAACGCAGATTCAAGTAAAACATATCGAAAAAAAAAACAACTGAAGTCTAGTGAAACTACTTTGATACTTCGCCCCAAATTCTTGATTTTCGGCTAATTTACCGAATTTTATCCATTTTTCTGATTTGAACCGCAACCCTTAATGACATAGTTTTATTCAGACAGAATATGAGATATATATATATATATATATATTGCTATGTAATTTATTAAAAATAATTGTTTTAATATTTTCGACCCACGTTGATGGCGCCACAATAGATGCTATGTAATCTCTCTTAATAATTGTAATAATAATTATTAATATAAATAAATTTACAAACTTAACTTCCACGAATTGGTTGCGCCCAAATTTATATGTTGTATACAGTTATTATTAAAATAAAATTTTATATTATTGCCCATTAATAAAATTTAAATTAATTGTTTATAAGACGAAGAACTTACATTTAATCTACATAAGCATATATTTTTATGAGACATCTCAGGGTTATAATAAAGATAATAAATTACGTGGCTCCACTGTTACGATAGTTATATAACAATTTTAATTAAATAGATACATATACCTGCAATCTTATTTCTTTCTTTTACAATGGTTCTGAAACAAACCATATCCCATAAATTAGTTCCAATAATCTGCATACGGTTGCAATATTTCGGCCTTGATGCAAACACATGAGCTTGAAATGCGTTACTTCCTGATTATGCGATTACCGTTATAGATGTAATTGCATCAGCTTCCCTCACAAATGTGCCGATATCAAAGTGAAAAACACTTCAACAAACATCCAGAAATCCACAAAGTAATACAGGTAAGTTAAATTTCCATAATTTCTTAAATAAGAAATTCACGTTTAACTTGCTTTTACATAAATTATTTTTCAGGAACTTTGAATTTGAATCAAATACAACTTTGATGACATACCAGCAGGTAAGTTTTATTATTTTAAATAAAACACTTTACACTATTTAACTTTGAAATTAAATTAACATTGTTTACACTCAGATGATTTAAAATAAACGTAACCTCCAAAAGTTACATGATAAATGAACTTTTGACTCCACCCAAAATTAACCAAAATTGACCTAAGTGGTCTTAAATTTACTTTCAGAACAATTATAAAAAGGTGCTCTTCCTTCAAGCGCCCGAACAAGACTGAAATCCCTTAAAATTCCCAAAAATATCCTCAAATTTTGAAATGCACCAATAGCATACTAGAACTTTATCAACCCCTTCCAGACTGCTTATCAAATAAAATTAAAATGACTTATACTGCTTAAACAAATACATCTTTCAACAAACTAACGTCATAATCATGATCTATGCAAAATTTCCCATTTAACGGTATCAAATACATCAAGATTAGAAATAAAAAATGACATGTGGTTAAAAATGTGATTTTTCACAAAACCTTACAATCAAATTTCAAAATTATTAAAAACATATTCCCGAACCATCAATCAACTTAAGTATACACATACACATCCTCAAAACATCTTTATAATACAATTATTATAAGTCAATTTTTAACCTCAAAACTATAACTTTTACATAAATTTCAATATTTCTCATTTAACAAAGTTATTTAACTAAATAAAAGTATACCAAAACTTTTACAACAATAATAAATCCTCAATTCTCAAATTAACCTTGACAAAAATACATTTATAAAGTTTATAAAACAATTTTACAATTATTTATATTTCAGGGCTCCATCATTACTTTGGTTACTCCAAATTCGTCACCAATATGGAACATAGACGTCCCCACAACTGTTCACTACCGAACCTCCACAGAAAACGTCACTCCGCACTACACAGTGTAAATCATAGAACAATCCGAAAATCGGAAAATACCTCTTATCCTGATAAAGTTTACATTTATGAATTATAATTATAATGACTTCTTATACAGTATGATTTACTTTACAATTAAGCTAATTAATCTTAATTTCAGATATCATCAGGATTAACAACACTGCAAATAGTATCCTTTCAATATAATTATAATATTACGTATAAAAATTACACAATCGAAGCATAACATACGCAACACAAATTACATAGAGTAAACAACATAGTAATATATAATAATAATAATAAACACACAAAATTACAATTTTAATTGATTTGCCAGGCGAACGTCTGCTCACATTGAACAGAGATTTTCATGGCAAGTTCCCGTTGTTTTTTCTCCTTTTTTTAACAAGTAACCATGGCATCACAATACAAACAAAAATAAGCACATTTTACAAAAAAAATGACTTCCTCAACCAATGGGAAATCAGATAGAAATTTACACAAATTAATAAAATCCTAAATGTTTAAATAACTTTCTGAAAATATTATTTTCATCAAAACTGAAATTATAGCCATATTCCTTATTTAAAAGGGAATGTTTTCATTAAAATCAGAAAAGGTCAACATAAATGTAATATCTGTATATGACCCCGATACGAGCAAACCTCTACACGAAAAGGAATTATTTTACGACGACCCTCAAAAAACAGTGGACTCAATCAATAAAGAGGTTCTAATAATGATGGGAGACTTCATTGCTAGAATCGGAAATGATATCTTTCCAGGCATAAAACAACGATTCAGTGAAGAGGAACATAATGAAAACGGTGACATGATGATCGACTTCTGTATTATTAATGAAATGCGAATTAACAACTGGTTCTACGATAACAAAATACAGCAGAATACACTTGGCAAAACTCGAGAGGTTAGAAATCTACTATCAACTTTATCCTCACAAACAGAAAGATACATCCAACGCAGATATTAGAGGTTCGCACCCTTACATCCTCTGACATAGGCAGTGACCACAGCCTAGTACTGGGAAAGTTGATGGAAATAAAATGCTTGGGAACAACTATCACCAGCTATGGAGATCTAAATAAACAAACATGGGCACATACCACAAATGCAAAAAGAGTAGCAGGATGTCTTAACCACTCCATCTGGGGTAGTCAGTACATAAGGAAAGAAACATAGATTGCATGTATAAAAGCACAATACGACCAATATACACAGCAGAAACGAAACCACAAAGGTCGAAAAGTAAACAACAGACGGAAGTCATAGAAATGAATGTACTGAGAAGAATAGCTGATAAAACAAGATATGATAGAGTGAGGAATACAAATACTAGAGAAGCGTATAAAATCGAAAACATTAGTGATTGGGTATCCATAGAAGATGGGAACGGACCGCGCACATAGAAAGAATGGACGAGGAGAGTAGAGTGGTACGAATTGCACGAGACGGCCAACCTAGCGGAAGAAGAAATATCGGGCGACCCAAGAAACGATGGAGCGACGCCATAGTATGGCAAAGAACAGGTTGTTAGCCTATATTAGAAGCTAGAAGAAGAAGATGAAAAAGAAAAATGCTCTAAATTTAGCTACCCTAGCCCCCTATTAGCAATCATTGCATTTTGTAAGGAAATTGTGTATCTGCTGCATTTGAGAGCCACTCTTAATATGTAGTATTCTGAAGATCCATTTTCGGTTATTGTTGCATTTTGTTGTTGTTGTGTTGTTCAACTTCATATAGTAAAACTCATGTTTTTAAGTTATATCATGGATTTTTATTTCATGAACTTAATTCAAAGATATACACATCTAGTTTTATATCTATGAATGATTTGCTAAAATAAAACTTTTCAACAGTATCAATAAAATTTAACTGTCAGTATTGAAATCCTGCTGCTGTATTTCAAAATGTAACAAAAACAAAGAAAAGATTAATCACGTCATTGTGTTCTTGAAATTAATACGTACGTACGTACGCATTTCTTTTTTGACGTTGTTGAGCAACCAAGGAGATAAACATAAACTTATTATTTAATAATACCGTAATCTTTCCTGTAAAAAATATTTTGATTTGTTATCTTAAGATTGTTTTTCCGGCAAATATAAAAATGAAATGTATTTTGACGTTTGTTTTGCAGAAGTAATATTGGCTGATATTTGGGAATTTCTCTCCCATTTTCAGTTTGGACCTGTTAACGTTGCTTATCAAATCTAGTTTTTAGAATATCTTAAAATAGAGCGAACGTTTCCATCTTAACGACAGTATGACGACTACACCAGCGATAAACAAATGGAAATGATATTTCTGCCCCTGACTAATAAGTCTTAATCTATTAATATTTTTATTATGACGTATTGTCCACCAATAGAGATATCCTGTATGTGTGCGTCATGTGTACGTGGTGTCGTTATAAAAACGAAAATATTTTCGCCTTGCCACTAGGAGTGAAAATGTGAATTTTGATTTACGCTCTGGAAATTGTATGTTTATGAAATATATATTTTAATTCACTTTTGGAAGAGTTCGATGCGTTATTCACCTCATGTCGAATTCTTGCTTTAAAATACTCTAAATTGTTAAGTTGAGTTTGATATACCTTGGTTTTTAAATGCCCCCCATAGAAAAAAGTCTAATGGCGTTAGATCAGGGGGTCCAGCCGGCAATTCCCTTGCACCTGTTCTGTAGTTTTGAATGCATTTAATGGGCGTTTTGGGTATTGTCAGCTAATGCAGGATTGTCAATTTGCACATGTAATGTAGTTCCTTTGCTTGTCAACATTAAAACAATTTTTTGTTCGTTTTAAACTCCACTATCTAGGATTTATGTTCAATTCATTCATGTTTACTTTATGAACTTTAAGGTAGTTTTTCTTGAATTGTTTTTTATGTAACCTATACAAAATTCTTTAAGGAGCCCCTAAATGTAGGCAACTCAATTTACTACCTACTATTTGTTTCCACAACGACGGAAATTAATACAGCATAAATTTGAAAATTGGGAAAAACAGCTTTATTTATGCTGTATTAATTTCCGTCGTTATGGAAACAAATAGCAGGTAGTAAATTGATCTGCCTACATTCAGGCGCTTCTTAAACAATCTTTGAGAAGTTCTATCCCTGAAATGAAACTTTTGACCATACATTTATTAACAAAATATTTTTGTCTTCATGTATACTTTAAGCCCTAGAAGTTTGTCCCTGCAATTCATTAACACCCTGTATAAGTAGCATATTTTAAGAAAGTATTTGACGAAACAAAGGCCTAATATTTTCATCTTCACTGCCACTGTAATAATTTTAAGAAGCGAACAAGCCGAATTAATTATGTTTTTTAAATAATTAACAAGAACAGTTTGAGATGGAAACAACACTTTTATGGGCACGTCTTTTATTGTGATTAAAAATTCCGAGTTATTTCTTAGATAAAACTTATAGTCTTCACGAATACTGTTGGTCAGTTAAACCAAAATGTTAATGTAATATTCTTTCGCTATTTGTAGAACCCTTTGGATGATAATTTATTTTTTAACATCTCAAAAAAGCAATGCCATCATAAAGCGAAGCACAAAATCGTTTGTTTTTGAAACAATTGAAACACTCTTAACAAGTTTGCACCCACCCATCTTGCGAATAGGGTTTGCACACCCAGTTCTTCGGAAACCCTATATTTTGTTTGAGACGTCCGCACTTCCTCGAACTCGGCCGGCTACTGAGTATTCAGTACCTACTCCGAAGACTCTGAAGATGTAAGCTGCAATGTGGGATGAAACGTTAGTTTGTTTAGGTTCACCAAGAGTAACAGTAATGCCTTTGTTGAATGTGGCCAAAAATTGATCATAGTGTTGGCTATAGAACCTTGATGAGTGATACCCGAAAATCATGTACAAAGTTTTTCAATAATTTATGATATTCTGTGGTAACTTAGACACTACCATGTGGAAAATGAAATAACAGAATCCCCTAACATATTTTTCATACGGTTATAAATTTCTGTACCTAACAAACTTTTTTAAACAGAATAGTTAGTGCAGTACGCTATTTAATGTTTTTCATTGTTAAATATCCACACAACACAAACATTACTAGCTTGAAATCGAATTTGTGTGCAGCTAGCGCTATAAGCGCACATCAATTCGATTCCAGATACCTACTTATGGAATAGCACCAATGTAGAATAGGTTGAATATAACAAACGCTATTTAATGCGAGAACTAGGACATCAATGAGTGCTCGGCAACGATGAAGTTGACAGTTTAACAACACTGGCAAGGCTAACCAGCTTATGGGATCCACAACTAGCTGCGGGGTAGCTCACATCGCCACTGAGTATCAGACTAAAAGCTGGTTAAGAAACATTCACAACAAATATTCAATGGAACTACCCGGAATGAGGCATTCCGAACTCCTGATCAGGGACTCATTCAAGAAGATGACAGAAAAAATCTTTTCCTGAAGTAAGGAAAAATTAACACGGATTACAAAGCTCTTCATAAGACACTGCAATCTGAACAAACATCTACACGTTGTAGGAATATAATTGGCCTCTCTGTAGTATCTGAGGACGAAACTCCGGTACACTAGTCAAGCCACTGCAAACGGCTAAAATCCTACAGATTGAAACATGTCGGGGAACCTTTACTAGAACCAGAAATTATCACACTAAAAACCTATGACAACATAGTGGGCTTTTCTATCGAAACATATTAAGGGAGTGATAGGTGATATCTGGTAGCAGCGTAAAAAAACCACCAACCATGAGAAAACAAAACCACGCAAACAGATTTATTCCAAAAATTGTATACACACAACCACTTGACAAAATAACTTGATGATTTATAGCTTTATTGGTTGAGGTCGATTCCCCAGCATTACCAAATAGCCTATAAAAATCTTGTGCTGTAACCTACCACACACAACTTCTCAATCCGGCTTGCAACCCTTAATGCTAAAAACCTTCTCTGGAATTTCTGTTGTTCGGATTCAACATTAAATTGTAGATTCCCCCGTGTTTTTACCTTAGCGCTGAGGAGAAACACGTGGGAGGAAAGAGGCCGGTACTCAGTAGTGGGCCGTGAAAAGCTGTTGATTATTAAGTATGACAGACGAAGCAGTTTATTGAAATAATAATTTAAGAACTACTGATACGATTCAAACAATTTTAAAGGATCCTCAATTAATAACAGTAATAAATAAGTGGTGACCACTAAAATGTAGATTGGCGGAAAGAAGGTAAATTTTATTGATTATTTATATGTAAATTTGCCCTTATCTCTAATATTAATAAAGTGTTTGTAGATAAACTCAGTAGATAGTTATCAATTAAATAGATGCAATCTAAAACAAACGAATATTACATGTGACAAAAAAATCACTAATTAGATTGTATAAACCAAAAAACCAAAAATATTAATGGCGTTTCATCAAACTGATCACTCTTTGATAGAGCAAATCCGGTGCGTCGATACCAAACAAATAATCCAAATGGTTAAATCTACCGTCAGGAACTAAGAGCCTTCCTTTGACATTCTTCAGTTCTTTGTAAAGCTTGATTACATCTTTTTCATTTGATAACCAATCGTTTTTGCTGTAATACAGGTAAACTGGAGCTGTTACTTGTCTGAGGTTATATTTTGGTGGACTCCCCCTACGATAGTATTTCCTGTTGCCAAAATATCCATAATCCCATCGACGAAATTTTCCTAAGGTGAAATAAACCTTAATTAAGTTTTCGTGACCAGTAGTTATAAATACTTCTTACTTGAATTCACTTCTTGTGCATAATGTAGCAATTGCTTGGTCGATGCTCCAGCTGGAGTATGTCCCATAATTGTCGGTATTAAAGTCTTGTTTATTTGTTTAGGGTTAAAACCACATAAAGCAAACACTGAGTTTGTGCAGAGAATTTGAAAAATGGAATTGTCCCCACATAAAACTTCTGCAACTTGGGATAAGAATCCATCGTTGGGTAGGAACTCATGCATTCCAATCATATTCATAATAAACTGTTGAAAATAATTTTACAAGTTTCTCGAAAATTATAAAAATGGGGATGTGCAATACAATTATTTAAAGAACATGCTGTTCACTTAAATTTGCTACAACAATGTTTATATATTCATTATTACCTCGAGCCCTCCTTCTCCAAGAGCAATAATTCGTAATAATGGACTGGTCATCCAACCAATATAGCCAATTGGTGCTAAACTTATGTGTGCCCTAATTTTCTTATTATATTCAGGCTTTTCGGAGCACATAACATAAAAAACAGTTGTTCCCTGCGAATGTCCTATATAATATATCTGTTCCTGTTTGGTTTGATCTATAACATAGTCGATCATAGTGGTCACATCGTACAAAGCAATTTCATGCCAACTGAAATCCCAGAACAATGCGGCATCTTTTTCAGGGTGTAAGTAAGTGCTGTTGCGAGAGTATGTATTTCCCCGAACGTTTGGCATCCAAACATCATAACCAGCATCAGACAAAATGTACCCTGTAATTAATATTTGTATTATACTGAGATTGTTTGTACGTAAGAAATGCATTTAGGATAGAGAGTTTCACCAAATAGAAAATATTACCAAATCCGTTATCTGGTCCTGAAATAATCCAATCTGCAGAGGAGCAGAGAATCCCGTGTTGTAAATAAACAGCTGGCCGATTTTTGGAAGGACCTTTTCGTCCGTAGGGAATCCTATGCAGTGTTAAAATGTAACCATCTGGAGTTGTTACAGTATGGGTTTCGATGGGATATCCGTATTTTTTTACTAACTCTGGCTGTAATAATCAAGAACACTATCAACTACTTAAATTTTTTTAGACATTCCATACAGCTACAGATACGGCATTCATAAGAATACATATTATTCGTAGATCAATACCTGATTTTTACGAACATAAGGTATGTGGTATCTAGATACAGATATCGTAATTTTTGCTTACCACTAATAATTTGGCATCCTCTACATATTCTTTCAGTAGAATATCGTAGTATGAGCTGCCTTGCTTATGATCATAAATGCTGTCTTGAGTCTTCAAATCATCACTTGCAGTTAGAGACGAACAAGGAGTTGCTACAAGAACTGCGAAAATAACGATCACAAACATTATGATACATCGCTTGTTTTAATTTCTAATTTCAGTGTAGTTGAATTTATATAGTACATACAATTTTCTAATTTAATTATCTTCTAGTTGATGTGTGTTCGAAAACAATACGTTGACCTACTTGGAGTTTTATCAAGTGGATTGTAAGATTTTCTATATGATCTTATCTAACTATGATCCTTTACTATAAGAGCTACTATTATAGGTATATATGCTTCTTTCAGATATAGATAATTATATTTGAGTGGCTCTTTAAATTGATTTCTTAATTGTGGGAAAGTAGGTTGATCAGTAATACTGATTCCCTTCCAATTATTATTTAAAATAATAGACAGTAAACTAACACTATGTTAATATCATAATAGGAGACCCTAATGCTAAATTCGGCAAAAGAAGGGCAAATAATATTCTTCTAACATTGTTGCAAATTTGGAATTACGAACTAAAAATGTCTCGTCTTGTTTTGTTGGAAGAACCCAAGCTGTAGTTCAGCGTTCTGAAGTTGATGGATAAACAAAAAATAGTTACTGGTAACTGTTGACAAACCCTAATTTAAGGAGATGTAATGAGGTCTTCTGATATGTATGAGGATTGTTGGTTGACCACGTACGATAGTTTTCATAGCTGTCAAGATGGAACTAATTCATTGCTAAAAAATATCACATCTAAAATGTGATCATTGGTAAAGTCTTCATTAAACCATGTATAGTATTGTTGATACTTTTTAAAATCTGCTGGCAACAACTCTTGAACGACTGTATGGGTGCAAATCTACGAACCGTAACTTCTGTTACAGGTGGAAATGATATCAACTTCAGATTTTTAAATGGTTAACTATATTTTTATTCTGGATTGTAGAGATACACACATAAACACAGCTTTACAATGTTATGCAACTTGCATATTGTTTCTGTGAAAATAATGATATCGCAGCTCACTAAAGGTAAATTTTCGAAAAATCGTAGAAGATTGTATATACAATTTTCGAAAAATATATTTTTTAAACATCATAAATTTTGGATATTTAAACAGCTTTAATTTCTAAAAATTTTTGTTCTTCCTTTCTTCCTGCAGCATATGGATATTAAAAAACTAAAGGTGTATACGTATAAGTGAGATTAATTGTTTTTGAGTAAAGGAACATTATAGTCGTAATTTTCACAAATTCTCAGATGACCTAAAAAAACGTGATCAAACTCTTCAAAAAAATCAATTTGAATATTACTGTAGCTTTGGAAGCGCGTTATTTTTACAATTGGTTTCGTTTTCAAAATGTTTTTGCAAACTATATATTTAATGCCTGAATTAAGTTATTCGCAAACACTTTGTTGCTAATAAGAAACAAGAAGTGTATTTTTTTCAATAAGTAGGGGACACTTCCGGTCGATGAAGTCACGGAATTTTCATGGGAGCGGGAAACCATGATATTGCCAGTCCATACTCTGCCGTTTTGACTGTGGCTCAAAGTGATGAACCCAAGCTTCATCAACGGTTACAAGTCTTTCCAAAAATCCATCCGAATTTGTAGCCATTAATCTCAGATTGCTCGCAGTAGTAAGAAACCTGGCCCACTTCTGATCAGGTGACAACATTTTCGGAATCCATCATGAGCAGACTTTTTTCAGACCCAGTTCCTCGTCCAAAATTTTTTCAACACTTTCAACGGAAAAGCCACACGTCTCAGTAATATATTTGACCGTAATTCTCGGATCACTCAGTACCATACCATGGACCACATCAATATTTTCTTTACTGTCAATAGTAGGGTAGAATGGGGTAATGGCGGTCACTTAACGAAATTTGGACATAAAACTCAAAATATAAAACATATATTTATTCTGATAGAAGAAAACTGAATCATAAAAGTTACTCTAAGTTGTGACATACAAAACGAACTGAAAATCTAACATTTTTTGGTAAAAACACTTAAGTTTAAAAAAAGTGACTTTGACCGGTATTGCCGTAACATTCGAGTATTACCGGTCATAGCATGGGTAATACCGTTCACATACAAAAATCACAAATATATCCGGTTGGAGAGTCCTTTGCAGTACACAGGGAGTGTGCCCATTGTCCACATATGACACACCTGTGCCACGTCTCATTATTTGCCCCATATTCACCACAAATCACACATAACGTGAAATCTGTCTCATTATTTTCTTTATCACTGCAGATATCGTCCATTTCAATATCAGAGTCAGATGATGTTGAATCGGTTCTTTTTCTGATTTTCTTTTCAGTTTTAAACTTCTTTTCGGTAGTGACGTGCTTTATCTTTGGTTTTTTGGCGCTGGCGCTGCTGGTTCTCTCAGGCGAATTTAGTATTTTTCTCTTGGCTTCGTCAAGACCTTTAATTTTATTTGTTCCACCCTTGGTCTTCTCCAGTTTTTCTTTCTTCTCTTTTTCCAACGAGTCTTTCAGTGGTGTAGAAGTTAGAATACTCGAGTGTACTGTGTACAGTTCGGCTTTGTCACTTTGGTATTTTTCTTTGGTTTTGGAAGGAGGTCTTCAACACTGCAATTGAGATAAGGTGCTGTTTTTGAAGTCGAAGGAATTGCCTCGGGAATTGCAGCTATTTCTGCTATTTCTTCTGGGTCATTTAAAGCATCAGCCGCCAAAAAATCTTCATCTTTTAAGACAGAAGGGTCAATCGGGTAGATTCCTGTTGTTTTGAAGCCTGACTCTCCTTTACCCACTGATGCAGCAAGAGCAAAAGCTTTTTGAAACAGTGAGGCAACTTCATATGGAGATATTTTTTCGCCTGCATGGGATTTCATGTAAAGATTGCATTCCTATAATATGATTTGAGTGCCAGGGAGACATGACTGACATGATTATCTAATATCAATAACACTTTTTCGTTTTCTGGTGGTTTTGCATGGACGACAAAGTACTGAAGCCATTTGATGAATAGTTCCTCTGTTATCCAACCATTCTCGGAACATTCATATTTTGCTGCAATAGAACCATCTTTCTCCAACAGAACTGAATGTCGTTGACGAGGCAAAATAAACATTGGAGGTATAAAACCCCCAGCGGCATTCATTGCACAAACAACTGCGATGTTGCGACCCCTTTCCCAGATTGTCATCTAGCCAACCCTTTTCTGACCTTTTGTCGCCAAAACTTTCCCTGGTTCCTGCACTGTGGAAATTCCAGTTTCGTCAACATTGTAGATGTTTCTATGTGAAAAGTTGTGTTTTTCCATAACCTGCTGTAAGAGTTCGAAGAAACGATCGACTTCCTTTTTATTGAAGGCAGTGGCCCTGTTCAAACTGGTTGCTTCTGCTTTTCGTACTGCAATTTGATTTCTCTTCTGAAACCCTACAAGCCAGTCACGACCTGCCATTTTTATTTCGTTGTTAAAATTATGTTTTATGGCATTTTTTTCGGCAAACTGAAATGCCATGCGTCTGACTTCTTTAGCTGTACATCCATAAAATATAGATGCTAGATATTTTATCTGGTTCGACATTTCCACTTCCTGCTCCCTAGTGAAAACAGTTTTTCTACCCAAGATAGGAGTGACAAATTTTTCTTTCTGAATTCTTTCTTGTAAGGTTGAAAATGGAATTTCACATCTTTTAGCGGCAGTTCGCATAGGAACCCCTTGCTCATATAATCGGTTGGCGGCATTCAGGTTTTCAGCTGACCACTTTGCTCTATTGGTTACTCTAACACGTGGCTTTGGCATCTGCAATAAAGAAAAAAACAAATAAAAATTCGTTTTTGTTCATGAGGGCAATGCCGGTGACTCGACCGGCATTACCCTCATATGAAGGCATACATTCAAAAATAATTTAGAACCTTAAAATTTCGATAAATCACTCATTTCAATACGTAAGACTAATCTATGATGTACAATCCAACTGATAAACTATGCATATGCTTAAAAAATAATAAATATAAGTACTTACCGCTTATTTTCAATGATGACGAAATTAGAAGAAACACAAGAAAAACAAATGGCTGGTGACTGAATCAGTCAAACGCTCTCAATGCTACGGTATTAAAAGAAGCCGTTTGCACCAAACGCTGTTGCCGGATCTATCTTCCTTAAGGAAATATAGGGGTGACCGGTATTGCCCACTGACCAGTATTACCCCATTCTACGCTAGAAATTTAAACGTCATCGAAATATAATTAAATGTCATTATTCTGCAAGAAATAATGAAATAAATTTTTTAATTACAACCAGTAAGAATAAAACCAGGAAGTTCATCGAAATAAAATGTGCTATAATAATAAACTATTCCTATTGGATCCATATGAATATTCCTAACTGAAAATCCATTTTGAGGTTAGATGTGTGGATTTGGCTTTTATCTATCCAAAACACAATTACTAGTGATTTAAAATTGAGAAAGCACTTACCTGCGTACATCTGATTGCTGTTACCTGTATTTGTAATTCACCCACTGCGGTTATCAACATTTATTTACGAAAAAACCACGGATGATGCAATTTCATTTCAACCGACCGTGAGCCCACGCGACATGAAGAGAAGGTACCACGCGTAGCCCACCACATTTGAATCATTTGAAATCAGATATGAGGTTAAAGTTACAATACAAAAATAAAAAGAACAATTAAATAAAACTTTGTAGTTGTTTATTGTATTTCATTTTGTATGAGAAGTTTAATTTATATGTTTTTGTTAAGGGAAAGCATAAATTATTGTAATTTGACTTTAATAATTGAAATGGAAATTTGAATTTCCCTATGGTTTCTTTTGTTGTACATGTTTGTTGTCAGCCAGAAAAGTTATATAGAACGACCAATTGTAGCAGCTTCCATGAGATCAACTTAAAAGGTTTGTGAGAATATTTGACTTGTGATGGTTAAACAATTTATTAATTTGTGTATATGTTTAATATCCATATGGGAAAGGATATCTTGTTTAAGAGTTTAATTTTTTATGGCGTCCAACATAGCAAGTTTAAGCAGCCACAATTTCATTTACTGTATTATAATTCGATGTGCTGTATAAATAATTATTTATATTTGAAACCTCAAAGTATTATAATAATAAAAGGGGTAACTCAGAAATATACAGGGTGAATAAAAAGTAGACAACATAGATGCTACAGCCTAAAATAATAACTTTACGAAAAAAAGTTTCTAACAAAAGTTTGCTATCAAGTTATTTGTCACAATTTGGCGTTTTTCATTTTTTTTATGTTCATATGTTTTAGCTATGGCGTCATCGACAGTTTTTTAAATGGTAACATATAATTTTTATGGCATGGCCAGTTAGTGCTTCTTATTCTCTAGACAGCCATGTAAAAATATCATGCATTAGCATAATAAAAATTTCAGGAACAATCACGATAAACATTTACTTTTGTCAGTGGCAACATTTTTCATCAGATACGCTTATTGCAACATAAACAAAAGACAATAGCAGCTGCACAAATTAGTAAAATAGTTTCACATCATATTTAACATCAATTTAAGAAAGCAAATATTCAAACTGTTCGCCATTCACTGTCTGACAGTAGGAAATACGATCAGAAAATCCTCGAACTGCATTTTAAGCTGTAGCAGATGCCAAGCGGATTTAGATCCGGAGATCGCGCTGGTCACTCAATATGTCCTCTTCTTCCTATCCACCTACTTGTAAAAATTCCATCTAAATATTGACGAACATGAATGCCATAATGAGATGGAGCACCATCTTGTTGCAACCCAATTCTATCTTTCGGCATGTCCGGATTTTCTGCATTTGGAAATAACACAGCTAAGTCGGGAACAAGTTCAAACCTCAAAAAATCCAAATACCGATCAGCATTTAACCCATATTTTACCAAAGGTAGAAAAATTATAAAAAAATTGATTTCCACCATTTATTGCTATTAGTTATGCACTGGTGAATACAGTTTCATTACCAAAATTTTTATTTTTTCGGTAGTTTTCAAAAAAATTGATGGTGCGTTTGCGCACCATTGGTAAAATGCATTAAAACATATTAGTACCTATTTTGTATGAAACTTCTTGACACAATCAGTGTGGAGATGCACATTACACCTCTTACATAGAAATATAGTGTGATTATGGCAAACTTTACACTGCCGCCTAACTTTTTTGTCCGCTTTCATAATCACGTGCCCAAGTGGTCTAGACGAAGTAAAGGGTTTTGCTCTGTTTCTGTGCATTTTCAGCAGTCGAAGGGCTATATACAACTTGAATTCCAGCTGCCCAATGGTTTTGGAATTTACTATATTGTACAGTTTCCAAGCATTCACAACTACATTCTCTGCATGATTGATAGCAAGTATAAACAACTTACAAGAATGCCTGCCAAAGTGTGGAACCATCTGTTCATCAATTGATAACTTGAAAGCAAATAGTCCAAAAATCAATGAATGGACGTAGTTTAGTGAGTTTATCATTTGTATCCAATTTTCTGTTATCCGATAAATGAATAGGTATTTCTTTTTATATTAGTAGAACTTATTATTCCTACTCATACAGTTTTTTACAATATGCAATCCCTTGTCTTCACCAGTGGACCAGTATAACCGTGTTTAGGGTAAAGTGTGATATCCGGAGAGCATAAGTATGCTGATAAATTTGAGTAAATCGGTACGGCCGAATTCGAAATCGTGACGATTGTTGTCTTGAGTATTCTTCAGGGAATATCCAACACCAACATCTGACAGTTCATCACAGGCATCCAAAAACATAAAGAATAGATCCAAAAGCGATTTCCTTCCAACTGATTTCTTATCTGTTCAGCTTCATGATCTTCGTTAGCAACTAGTTGGGATTGTAATAAAATACTTCCCTTTTTCCATTCTGGAGGCTTCAAACCAGATCTTTTGGAATTAGAAAGCCTCCTTTTCTTCTCTTCTAGAGTTTCATCGTCTGATTCCTCACACAGGTCGTCGTCATTTATATGGAGTTCAAACGCTCCGGCAATATCAACATTTTCAAAAGCCGTTCCATTCAGGTTGGACAAGTCATCATCAATATCTTCTTCGTCGATTAGTTCAACAACTTGTTCTAAAGCATCTTCTAGTTCTTTTTGAGTTAGAAACTTTTCCATTTTGGTAGATAATTGCACAGGTAGCACTACACAATAAAACTATGTATATGTCTGCACAACTCAAGAAAACACTAACGTAAAGTAACAGATGACAAATGCACATCTTGAACAAATACAAACCTGCATAGACTTGCACTTTATGATTCATACATTTTACCAATGGTGCGTTTTCGAACCGTCTAGATTCTTTGCAAATTTTATTGTATATGTAAAAAATCCAGCGGGAATTAAACATCTTCGTCATTTTCTTTGTTATAATTACGAATCATTTTTAACAAAATTTGTAAAACAACCATTTTGTTACATAAAGAAATTACATAAAGAAGTTGCATTGCCGAAAACTACCATTATTGCGTGAATACAGACCAGCATTGTTATATGAAAAATTTGAGAATTCTGTATTAAATTTATATATATTGTTGCTTCAACATCTTAAGAGTGATAACAGATGATTAAATTAAAATATAAAAAATTTCCAACATTCGAAAAAAATTAATAAACTAACTGGTGCGTTAACGCACCATTGGCTAAAGATGGGTTAATGTACCATCAAAGAAAAAAGATCAAAAATACTGTCTCCTATAATTCATGCCCATACGTTTACTTTTTGTGGATACTGTGTGTATAATTCTTCCATCCAATGTGGGTTATGTCGCGACCAACAACGGGTATTGTGCTGATTTACAGCTCCATTTAAAGAAAATGTGGCTTGGTCGGAGAAGATCATAGAATTCACAAACTGTGGGTCGTTATGGCACCTGTCCGCCATTTCTTCACAAAACTCAGTTCTCTTATTAAAATCATCTTCTGATAATTCTTGAACAAGTTTAACCTTAAAAGGATGAAATTTTTCTGTATGTAAAATATTCAATACAGTTCCTGACTAACATTATTATCCAGGGCTAATTGTCGAGTTGAAGAATGAGGATTTTCGGAAATTGTAAGCACAATGTCCAACATTTTATCGGTTGTTGCTATTTTTGGACGGCCAATTTTATCCAAATCTTTGACGTGGCCGGTTTCTCTAAATTTTCTATTAATTTTGGTTACAGTGGACCGGGTAACAGGTTCACGATTTGGATGTACAGTATTAAATAAAGCGCAAACATCGTCGTGAGTTCTCTTTTTATCACCGTACCCGAACATCATCAAAATTTCGATACGTTCAGTTTCTGTTAAACGTACCATGATTAGAAATTCGTATTTAACACAGGACACAGACTAAATTATAATCACTTATTAATGCTAACTGTCATCGGATTGACATTACAGATTTGCATTTGTACAAACATTTAAACATTTTCCAACAATTGCCTACTATTGTCTTTTGTTTATCTTGCAATAAGTGTACCTGATGAAAAATGTTGCCAGTGACAAAAATAAATGGTTATCGCGATTGTTCTTGAAATTTTTATTATGCAAATGTATGATATTTTTACATGGCTGTATAGAGAATAAAAAGCACTGGGCATGCCATAAAAAGCATAGGTTGCCATTTAAAAAAAAAGTCGATGGCGTCGTCCCTAAACTATATGACAATCGAAAACAAAAATGAAAACCCCAGATTGTGGCAAACAACTTGATAAGAAACTTTTGTTAGAAACATTTTTTCGTAAAGTTATTATTTAAGGCTGTAGTATCGATGTTCGTTAGTTTCTATTCACCCTATATATATATAATTAAGCTATTTTCCTCTAGAATAGGATATCCTAAATCTTTAGCGGAAACAACACTCTCGAAATTATTGATAATTGTAGGTGTACTCAGATTCATGTTTGTCTAGACTTTAATATTCTAATAAACTTAGTTCTCTAGAAAATTTGGTAGAATTCCGTATATTTTCCATTATATATGGTACTAATCGAATATATTTGAACAACAAAAATATTAAACTGAGGTGAATGCCAAGCAGTTAATGTAGGTGGTTTTTAATGGATGTGCAGTAAATACAGGGCAATCCCGTTATCTACAACACGACCGGTTTTCCCATTTGATATACCATACCTATTATATATAACAGCATTCTCAGCAATCTATGTATGTGTTGTTAGTTTTACAAAATAGGTGCTCCTACAAACTGCACAAACAATGAAACTTTTCCTTTTTGTGATTTTAATCACAGTTGGTGCCCTCTTGAATGTATTAGCTGAAAGCGAGGATGCTCAACAACCCGGTAAGTTCTCCATCGCTTACTTTGCAGCAAATGAAAATCTAGTACAATTAAGTCTGCTTAACACATTTTCGCATTAAGTGTTTAATATTCGTGACCATAATCGTTTCAGTTTGCAAACCTGGAGTTCCATACGAAGAAAATGAATGCAACAGGTGTTCCTGCACGCCCGATTACAAGCTAGTGTGTTCACGAAGGCTGTGGTTAGTTTCTATCACGATAACCCCAGTTTACTATTTTAATGTATTTAATAATTTACAATTTCAGTCCGTGGAACAACAATAAAGCCTTGCAAGACTGCACCGTTGGGAAAAAATGGGCGAAGGACTGCGATAATACGTGCTCGTGCCTCGAGAATATTGGAACGCTTTGCACTGCTCATAAGTGCTAAAGAGTTTTTGTATAATTTACATATTCAGAATGTACGTTGGATGTAATTTCTAATTCACAAACAAAATTGAATAAAAAAGGCAAACGTAGTACAGAAATAATATTTCAAGAATTTCTTAACAAATCATATGGTAATAAGTGTAGATAATGTTTTACGTCGTTGTGATAACAATAGGTCGTCAACCTACCCAGCTATAAAAGGAAACAACTTTTGGTGTAGATGAACTGCCGCTATCAATATTATCTTCTGTGTGTATTGTTCTTTTTTTGTACCGACAATAAACATTTACAATAGTCAAGGAAGATTATTGACAAGAGCACTTTAACTAAAGGACCCTCTACACGTACATGTAGGGACCGCGGTGGTCGAGTGCGAGAACGCATTGGCCACTCGAGGTCACAGTAAATGCAGTTGCTCCGTTGGGGCGATTGAATCCCGACTGGGGCGACCGCATTTGCTTAGTTAAGTTTAGGGTGCATGTTGCATGAATGTTTAGTATGTAAGGGACGCCCGCACCCCCCTGAAGTAATGCGAAAGCGATTCCGTGGGGGGAACGGTAGTATGAATGAGTGAGAAAAAAAAAACACGTACATGTAATATTGCACAGTATTTTTTGCACAAAATTTAGATAAAATTCTGGGGACAGGGTTTGAAAAGCATTGTTTGTCAATGTTCAATAAATTAAAGTCTAAATTTGAAAACACAATTACAATTAAATTAACTGTTTTGCATATAAGCTATTGTGAGAGTCCTTTTGAAAGCTTAGATGAAATTTGTTAGGTGCACCTAACGCTTAGCATGTCAAAATAATAGTCGTTTAAAAATTTCCCCTGCAATAAACGTCAGAATACAATTGTAAATAATTTAGATAATCAAAGTGTAGTATTTTTGTGTAATTTAAGTTCTAAAAGTTGTGCTTTGTAAGATATACAGGGTGACAAATACAGTGACTTTGTCTATTATAGCAGCCTGGAGAAAACTTTAAATGCAGAAGTTGTTTTTTTTATTACTGTGCATAACTTAACATTATTGCTGACTATAGAGGGTGTTCTGTTATAGTGGGGCAATGGACAACATTTTTATTTTAAATAAAACATCCTGTATATTATTACATTTTTGGATTTCTTATTTTGTTATCTTTGCAACGAGGTTTCAGGTATGTATGGCTAATGGTTTCTGTAATAATTAACATTCTCTTAAATTTTGAACAAATGACGGTCTATCTTTACCAGCTAGTATCTAAAGAACAGTATACAATATTTTAATATGATTTTGCAGTTTACCCGAACACATTTTCAGTGTCATACTATTTAGAATTAAAATATCTTATACAAGCTGTTTCTAATTTACAACCACATGCAATACAATTCAACTCCTAATATTTTTTTAAATGGAACACCCTGTATACTTTTACATTTTCGAGCTTGTCGTCGAATGACCTTCAAACGAATGTGAGGTTTTATATGACTTTTATATGACTTGAGAAAAGTTGGTGATAAGATGTAATTTTATTTTGTTTCAAAAAATAAATTAATGAATATGGCTTTTATAAAAGTTTAGTTATTTACTAAAATTTAAACTACAAATATTTGTAAGTTTTACCGTGATTTTTAGAACAAAAATTAAATTGAACCTATAATCCAACGAATCATTAGACTTTCGTTAAAATAATTGCTAATTGTGAAGGACTAACATTTTTGTTGTGCTATTGGCTGTTTGGATAAAAATTCAGTTATTCAAGTGCTTGAAAATTTTTCAAAAGATGAAATGGTTGATATGGTATTTATATTAGGGGAGTGCTTAAGAAATTGTTTATTAGCTCTCAGAGTTTACGTTTCCCAGACCGAAGACATCCCAGTGTGAGAAGTGTGAAGATTTCTGTATACAGCTAGTGTTAAATACGATAGTACTCCACGACGGAAGAGACTACGAATTATAATAGCTTCTGTAGTAGATGATCCGAACTGTAGCACCAGAGACATAAGCCACTGAACCAGACATAAACCAGTATTTTGTGTGGAAAATATTGAAAAAGTACAGGTACCCTACCACATTCAACTTCATAAAGAACTGCTTGATCAAGAATTTCAACGTGGTCTACCGAGCAAGGTGGCTCAACGGTATAGCGTTTACCTTTCATTCGGGAGGTCTTGGATTCGAACCCCTGGTCGTCTTGACTCAGGTTTTTGTGGTTTTCCTGGGTAATACAGGTAAATCCTGGGACAGTATCATGCACGATTATCTAAATTTTCTGATCTTTCTTATCCTTACATTCCTGTTACTGGCTGAAGAGGGGCTTGGGGTTCCGGTGTGGAACCCAACTGACACCTATAACGGGCCGACCCCTTGTGGGGAATGAAACTACTTTAATATCCTTTTTTTTTTCGTCCGCTAATGTTGTGCGAATGGAGCCATCACAAATAAATGCTCAAGCTTAGTTTCTTTAATTATGTCCTTTTCTCCGACCAAGCAACGTTTCATAGACATGGGAATGTGAATCGTCACAACTTCTACTATTATTCAAGCGAAAATCTCTAATGCCAATGATCCTTAAATGTTTGGGGAGGAATTGTGGGCGAACATGTTGTTGATCCATACTTTTGTAAAGGTCACCTGAATGGTTAACTGTATTTAGAATTCTTAGAAAACATGTTTTGGAATCTTATTAGAAAATATTCCGTTAAACATTATACAAAACATAGGCTGCAACATGATGGGACCGCTTTACCCTATTATTTGGGCGTTAGAAATGGCATTTTGTGAGAGCATAGTGGACAAATCGAACAATGAGGTGCATTTGTTGAGCAAAACTCTATTCACCGACAAATGCACGTTTCCAATATATGGTAGACATAACCCATCAGTCTGTCGTCTCTGGTCGCGAAATATCCTCACAAGCATTACAGTTATCGATCTCAATATCCACAAAAGTTGAATGTGTGGAGTGGAATATTGGGGGGTAACATTTATGGACCATTTTTTATCGAGGGGAACCTACATGGTCTAAAATATCTTGATATGCTGCAAAACGAAATCGTTCCTGCTTTGCGTCAAGTTCCAGGGATCAGACTGGATGAAATTTTGTTCCAACAACACAATACATTAGCTGTACGGGAATACTTAGCAAATACATTTCCTAATCGTATAATTAGAACCGTAAGCACAATTCCTTGGCCGCCTAGATCCCCGGACTTGTCACTTCAAGATTTCTTCGTGTGGCCTTGCATTAAGTCGAAAATTTATGGATTTGAAGACGGAGTTACCATACTGGACGAACTGCCAATTAAAATTCAGGATGCGTTTGCAACTATTACCCCACAAATGCTTGCTAATGTGAGAACCTGATTTTATAATCGCTTGGACTACGGCTTGACAGAGGGGGGCAAATTATTCGAACATTCATTATAAATACTATCTTGCTCCAGTTAGGTTCTTGGAAGTATTAGTGTTGATTATTTAGTTGACTTCAACTTAAAAATGTTGTTCCCTTGGTCCTTTATTAATTTATTTTATTTTATTCGCTTATATTAAGATTTAATACACAATGTGTTCGCCACTTCTTTATTCATTTTTGGAAAGCTATTGTAACGGGTACTTTCATACTTTCATGCTTCCATGCTGTTAAATTAATTTATATCCACGATAAATTTGATTTTAATTCTGGTGTCTTGAATACGTTAAATTTTGAAGCACAAAGTCATTTACTGGTTTGTTTAAATATTAAAACGAACTCATATCTAGAGTCTTTGGATATGCACACAATCATAATTTCGTTGTTAATAAAAATATCCTACATTTATCAAGGTGCATCGCGTGAAAGTTAAACTGTTTTCGCATGTGTTATGTTTGCACTTGAAACTGCCAATCAGTATGATCTTCTAGACTAGCATGCTCTTAAAAGTGGTTTTTCGTTAATACTCAGCTATAGATGGATTATTAATATTTTGTGCAGAGATCGATTGAAAGTCCCACACAGGAGGGATAACCTAAAACAAATCCTTAAGAATAACAGTTTAATTATTGGGTTTACAATTGAGACCTTGAGATTTCGAAGTTAACTATTGCTTCGTCAAATAGTATTACCTTCATATATATTTCAACTTACAAATGCACCTTAAAGTAATATACCTTTAGAAATTTAAGCTCTACATGTTTACATTTATGCTTTTACTTGCCCAAATTCTAAACACAAACAAAATTTCAGTTGCTTCGAAATAACATATTTTGAAATTTTCGAGAACTGTCCCATTCGAACAAAACAACCAGAACTGATACTATCTCATTTTACAAAAATCGAGTACGCTTGGATACAAAATTTTCCATAGTATGCTCCAGTGAACGGGGTCAAAGTATATGCATATGTATGTAAGATTGTCGTATATTCTGAATATGTCAGCTATTAAACATACAATTGAAGTACTTGACCAAACATAAAAATAACAACAAGCGAAGTTCGTCTATATAATTCCCGACCTGCAACAAGAAAATAAAACACATCTTAACTAACACGAAAAATATTTGATATTTATTGAAAGTATTATTTGATTAATTTAATATACCTATGCAGTATTTTTTTTAGAAGAAGAAATGCCAAAAATTGGAAACAAGGGCTATGAAAATGTCCGGAGTGTTGGCTGATTGTACCCCGTCATATCAAGTACCTAATTAAGAATTGATACCAGGATTTCAAATTAGGAAGGAAGAGGGTAAACATGCACCAAGTGCTGGACCTCCACCAACTGTTGTTTCTGAAGAAAATATTTACTTGGTTCGTAATATGGTACTGAGTGATCGGAGAATTACGGTCAAATATATTGCTGAGACATGTGGCTTTTCCGTTGGAACCGCTGAGAAAATGTTGTGCGACGAATTGAGTCTGCGCACGAAGGATTCCAAAAATATGTCATCTGATCAGAAGCGGACCAGAATTCTCGCTGGTGCGAGCAATTTGAAATTAATGGACACGAATTTGGATGGATTTTCTGTAGGATTTATAATTGTAGATAAATCTTGGATTCAACACTTTGGTTCAGAGATAAAACGGAAGCGTATGGAATGGTGGTTCCCCGCCCTCACGAAAGTTCCATGTGACTTTATCAGCCGGAAAGATTGGAAACAGTGTATTGGGATTCTGAGGGAGTTCTTCTTGTTGATTATTTACCACGTGGTCGTGCAATAACGGAAGGCTATTTTGCAAGACCCACACCAAAAGTTCGTGAGGTTATGAAGCAAAAAAGGTGTGGAAAATTGAACCGCGATGTGCTTTTCCGCCAAGACAACGCTCCCGCTCACAAGAGCTGTGTATTTATGGTTCCTATTCACAATGCTGGATTTGCAATTTTAGAGAAGCCCCCATATTCGGCAGCTCTAGCACGCAGTGACTTTCACCTATTACTCAGATTAGAAGAACATCTTCGGGGAAGTCATTCTTCGGACGATTAGAAAATGATGGCTGCTGCGAATGAGTGGTTAGTAGTGCAGAATAAAGAGTGTTTTCTCTACAAGCATTGAAGCTCATCCATATACTAAGTGTGTTCTCCTTCAGGGGATTATGTAGAGAATTAAAGTTTCAAATGTCTAAGTTATTTGTTTCTATATCAGGGACCATAAATGATGAACCACCCTCGTACAATGCAACAAAAATGATCACTGTTTTAATAATTAATAAATTTCAAAGTTTTAAATTTGGCATTTGCGCCAATGGCAACGTGGTTCCAATTTTCAAATATGTACACGATTTCTTTTCCAAATAGGTTTAACAAGATTATACAAGATATATGTTCTCTTCCTGCTGAGCCTAGTAAAGTAATACACAATTTATTGCTAAAACACATTTATTTATAAGTTTGCAAAGTATTCCCCTTCGCAGTTAATGCATTTTTGCATCCGTGAAAACCAATCTTCGAAAAATTTTTATCCAATCCTCCAGCGTTAGGTTGAAAAGAAATCATTAGATGCTAGGTGTGGACTATACACGAATGACCTATTATTTCAATGATTTGGGCATTCAAATACTCAGTCGTTCGAGCATCCTTTTGAACGTTTTTCGCGAACATGTTGGAGAACTTGAGGCAAACATACTATAGTGTGCCATTCAGCATTAACAGTACGAGGATCCTCCAGTGCTACAGTGGAAACACGTCCAGTAATTCCAAAATATGTGACGACCGTCTTTTTGTTTCGGCTTCTTTCACGAACAAACTTTTGCTGGAGCCAATTTGTGCTCAAAGGCCCAAATTGGCGAATGTTGATTTCTTTCGGGATCATTACAGTATTCCCAAATTTCATCATTTATGTTGTACACCAAATGAGACGATCCATTGTCAGAGAGATCCAGTGTAGATCTGCACCATACCTCACGGTTTTCTTTTTGAACTGGAGTCAAATTGTGGTCAATCCAACGGCAAAAAGCTTACGTACAATCAAATAGTTGTGTAAAATGGTGTCGATTGCTTTCACACCAATCTTTACAGTTGCTTGAATACTCCTCGACGGGCGGGGATGTCTCAGTGGTAGACAGGCAAGCCTTTGGATGTAATAGTCCAAACGGTTCCCGGTTCGAATGTTCTTTTCGGTAACTGCCGTTTTTGGCTTAGGAGTTCGAAAGTTGTCATTTAAGGAAACCACGTTGAAATACAATGTACCACCGCTTTATGGTAGCTAAGGAACTCGCCTTGTCACCAAACACTCGATTGATTTCCTCAAAACATTCTTTGCCGCTTAAGCCACGCGTGAAATTGTAAAAAAATCACAGTTCCATAATGCTCTTTATTCAATTGCATGATTTCTTGGGGAAAGGATTACTTAAAAACTATGTATTTTAAAAACCTTCAAGTATATTTGACAACTTCCCATATAATTAAACTTGTAAACAACTACGTTAAAATGTCAATCAAAATTCAACATATCCCAACCTGCTAGATAGGCTCAGCAGAAAGAGAACAGCCCTCGTATTGTTTAGAAAAGATTTCGAAAACAAAGCATTTTGGGGGAATTTTTTATTCTTAATTTTTGTCTTATAATCGATAAAAGTATGACCCTCTAAACATTTCAACATTATAGGATTAATTGAAGACCGTGGTTTATGTAACTAAAGTTGGAAAAACCCTTTACAACCGATGCTGTGTCCAACTAATTTAGACATGTGCATGTGTTAAATATTTGTGTTGACTAATGGCGACCTGCAGATGTGCCACTTTGTGTCTTACCGGACGCTTCAAATAAAGTGACCTATATATTATTTACGGTCGCCTAGGTTTACAGTATTTAGGACTGTCCAACAGTTTAATGATATCTTACAACAAGAGATAGAAAAGGTCAAGAACCATCAAGAATTAATCATTGCCGGAGATCTGAACGGAAGAGTGGTCAGAAAAGATAATGACATACGGTTGGATGCTTTGGGGAAGAGAATGAGAATAGAAATGGGGAAATGATAATATAATTATGCGAACTGAATAACCTCCGCATTACAAATGGATCCTACAAACACAAAAACATCCATATGTACACATGGATACTTCATCGTAAAAGAGGAAACAACCCTAATAGTAAAAGAGTGTGGTAGTGATCATAGACTTTTAGCGGCAAAAATTGACTTCCCATGGAAAGAGTGAAAAGGAAAGGCGAAAAGAATTAAAAGGAGATACATTTAAAATATACCTACTCCAAGATGAATCCATCAGAGACCTACATCAAAGGAGACTAGACCAAAAATTAAACGAATACTAATTTGGAAACTTAGAAGAAACGCACATGCACATAAAAAATAATATAAAAGAAGCAGCGATGGAGACCTTGGGGAACAAAGAAAATGCAGCAAAAAATACCTGGATAATATGAGCGATGACAACAAACAGTGCGTAATAGAAAAAAAAGCAATTATGCAGAAAGTGGGTGAACACCGACAAACCCGAATATTTTTTAAATATACGGGAGAAAAATCAAAAGAATAGTTGCTAGAGAGAAGAATGTAAAGTGGGAATCGATATGCCGAAATATAGAACAAAATATAGGAGGAGCTAGGAACACAGAAGCCTGGCGAACAATCAAAACATTAAGGATGAAGACTAAAGAACGTTCACAGATAAATTATATCTCAGAAAATGATTGGCAAAATTACTATAAAGGACTGCTCACAGAAGACCGACCAGTATTCATGAAGACAGAAAGTAATAACGATAAGAATGAAAATGAACAACAAAACTAAGAGGAACAGCTTATGATCGCTTTCAAAGAAATAAAAGACATAGTGAAAACCCTAAAAAACAACAGGTCCCCGGGACCAAGAGGTATACCCCAGAGCATATAAAATATGCACCCGAAAAATGATTACGAATGATCCAAAGAATGTTTGAGAGAGCTATTAATGGAGAAAAGCTACTACAGGAATGGACACATGCCTACATAACATCAATATTTAAAAAAGGGAGTAAAAAAATATGCGAGAACTATAGAGGCGTCAGCGTTATATCTACTAGGGTAGACTATACGAAAAGGCTAATTAAAGGAAAATTGGAAGAATAATATAGGATAAAATAGCAGAGGACCAAGTGGGGTTTACAGCGGGAAGATCGTGTATGGATCACATATACACAGTTCAACAATTAATCGAAAAGAAAATAGCTAAAACTAGAACAGTTCATCTAGCATTCATAGACCTAAACAAGGCATATGACTCAATACCAAGGGAAAAACTCTGGAAATGCATGACACAACTTAGCATCCCAAATATACTGATAAGGGCAACCAAGAACATGTATCAAAAGAAGACGGTGGCTATTAAAATAAAAAGTAGGATCGGACAAACCTCTGAAACTTCCAAAGGGTTATTACAAGGCTGCTCAACATTCCCTGTTTAAGGTCTTTATAGAAGTAACGCTAACACCATGGAAACAAAAGTGCGAAGGTATGGGAATCCCAATTAAAGATGCGCACCTATACAGCTTAAGTTTCGCGGATGATCAAGTCGTAATGGCAGAGGACGAAGAGGACTTGAGCTACATGATTCGCAGACTGAATGGAGAGTACTGTTGTGCGGGTCGGGTCGTCTGGGGTTGTTATGTTTCCGTTGTTATGTTTTTATATGTAAATAGTTACCGTTTATTTTTATCAAAAGCTCAACATTAAAAATTGATCTCTCCAATTGTGTATTTTAATTATACGTTATTTGGTGTTAGGACCATCTGATAAGTCCTAGCACCATATTTGGTGGCCCCGACTGAAACATCCAACATCCCGCTTTCCTGCTTGTCCTGCTTCCTGCCATTGCGTGTCGTCGTCGTTCGTCTGGGCTGTTGGATTATCTTCGATTCTACGATTTTCTCTATTACTCAGATAAGTCCTTTTTTATTATTTATTAATCGCTTGTATA
>JABXWE010017657.1:0-21552 GCA_014611495.1 Limonius californicus
ATCTTGCTGTCGTTTGTGATTGTAATATGCTTTCATAGATTGTGATTAAAGAAATATGTTATGCTCGTTGGAGCAGTATATTATGATATCAGGTATCCCTAATTGTTTACTTCTATATTGCACACGTATTGTAACTTAAAAAATTCTTGGCACTTCACGTTTGGGTTGGACTCATTTCATGGAACTTGTAATTCACAACGACAGTTAAATTTGGAATCAATATTTGGAAATTATTAATTTTGGAACACGTTCATTTTGATAATATGTTTGAAGAACAGTTTTAGTATAATTAATAATTCAGAACGATATTAATTGCTTCAACAGCTTTTAATCATCTGTGTTTTGTACTTTGCAGATATTTTAACCAGGGCCGTAGTAAACTATTTTGGTGCCTGAGGCAGACCACACCCGCGCCCCTTTATGAAGTATTTTAGAAGTTTTTTTTTTTGTACATAAAGTTAAAAGATTTACCAATTCGTAAGTAATATTTATCCATAATGAATGTAATGTAAACAATCTATGTACACATACTTAAGTAATACCATAGGCAGCTTTTGTCTTTGCAAATGTGGCAACCCCTTAACAAAAATTAACTTTTTTAGCCATTTCCTTTTCTACGGATATTATTGCTAAGTTGCATAGCCTGTCCTGCATGATAGTCGTACATAAATAATTTTTTATAATATTGATTTTGGTAAAACTACGTGCAGCAGTAGTAGCCATACTCACAAGCAGCGTTAACAATATTCTCAAACCAACACAAAGATTAGGAAACAGACAAGTGAAATCATTCTTATCTATCTTATTCTATCCTCTGGTCCTTTCGCATTTGATGGTATTATTTGATAAATATTAGTAATCGTTTTAGATAAAGTGACTGAAAATATCGAGGCAGGTTGTTGTGGTCGGACCGTATTTTTTTCTTTAATATGTGTTCAGAAAGTACACCTACACAGGGATTAATGTAGTTACATGGCATCCCTCCTAATTCTCCATTGTGTCTTTTAAATATTTTTTCAAATTCACCCGGTGGAAATCCACACACTTGCTAGAGGGAGCCCCAGCGGATACGGGGAGGGGGGCAGTTCTGTTTTTGCTATAAATCCTAAACATACAAACAAAACAGTGGCGTTTGGGATGTGAGAGACGGCCGGAGCTGTAGCATAAACTCGCTTATATGTATAAATATATATATATATATATATATATATATATTGCTGTGATGATATAATGGGGAGCTTAAATGCTAATTGGGCATAAGTGCCATCTGAAGGTTTCATTGTGATTTGTTGTGTAAATTAATAATATTTTAAAAATGGGGTTTGACAGCTTGACAGTTTTCTCATCTGTCATAAACCTTGTAATTTCATTGGTTGTCAAGTAAAAGTAAGCTTCTAAATTCGATTAAATAATTGAATTATTCACTTTTGAATCGCCGTCGAGGCACGACGTGTTTTCCGTCTCAAAATAACCTCTTTCGTCAACGATTACTAAATTTTGAATTGGAGATTACTTTTGTTTTTTTTATTTGAATGTCATAAAAATTGCAATATTTAAAAAGAGAATACAGCATCATCAAACGAAGTGTGGTTTTAATCGTCACAAATAAAAAATGGTAAAGAACCATGTGACGGGAAGAGCCGGCAGTCCACGGAGAGCTGTACCAACCAGGTGGAGGTGAATGCCGTCTATGTACCAGATGGGTAGCTGTCCATGGGCAGTTTAGCGTGCCTAACTACAGTGTAAAGGTTGGTGCTGATAAAAGATAAACTAGTTACGGTGACATTAAAGCAAAGTGAGGGTTGACTTTTATTACATAGCGAGATATATATATATATATATATATATATTCAAACTCGAAATTTGTATGGTGCTTCTGTTGGTTGGCACCCCGAGGTGGTTGCCGCTTTGCTTCGCCTAACGTGACGGGCCTGATTTTATCATATACATGTTTTATTTGTAGTTAAGGAAACAAGAAAATTGGATGATGGAAATTTTGAAATAGAAAACCAGAACTAAGGTTGAAACTAGATCGATGCTGTTTCCCCAAATGTTTAGATTGCTCTTTGTCAATTTTAAAACGTACAATGTGCTATATTTTGAAGTGATCGAGGTCTTCAAAATTTATAACATTGCATTATAAAATAACCTTCCCCAGTCATCCCCTTAGCCTATAGATACCTCAACAAAAAAAATTTAATTGATAAGGTCATTGAAAAGGTCTTACAAAATGCTATTCAACAGTAGCAAACCTTTCGTTTACCTGACCTTTTCGGAAAAATATAATGGTCCGCAAAATCTTCAGATTTGACCCCATTAGAGTTCTTTCTGTGGAGTCACTTAAAATCTGTTTTCTGCAAAATTCAGCCTCAGTCCATTGAACGACTTCGACAAGGAATAGTTCCAGCCTGTTCGGAGATAATTGGAGAGTAAACTTTACTTTTGCATTTTGGGTTTTATTTCTTAATTTTTCCGAAGCGAATCAGATAAAAAAGGTTTGCTACTATGGAATAGCATTTTGTAAGAGCTTTTCGACGATGTCTCACAAAGTGGGCGTTATCATTTGAATTTATTGTGTTAGAGCAGCTAGAACCTAAGAGATTGTATAGGGAAGGTTATCTCATGAGTCATAATGATTCCCTCTCCATGGCGTAGAAACGATTTCTAAAAATTTCCAGTACCTTTTTTACTTCTAAAGATATAACACATTGTATGAATCGAATAAAACTTTTTGAAATGATTAATATTGTTTTGAATTATTAATTAGTATGAACACCAACGAAGTAAGTCAACAGACAACTAACAAACTTAGGAATATCCGTTTCCAAGAAGTTGGATTTTCTGCCTTACAACACCAGGTTAGTTGTGGTGCAAGAATTTTTGATAACAGAAAGATTAGCAATAATGGAGCCGTTCCATTCTCTTTGCCCACCCATATTTAAGCCTCGGGATTACTTAAATAAATTGTACATACGAATCATAGAAATGAGGGCAATTAAAGACAATGTGACACAAACGCTTGCTGAAATTGTCATGCTGTGAGAGTATTTTATATCTAGAAAAATAGTATATCAACAAACGTGAAGAAGTTTTCGATAAGCATCTAACAAGCATTCATGAAATAACTAGTAATAATCCTTGAATTATTTATTAAATTGCTATGTGTACTCTTGATTTATTTTCATGATTCTATGTCCAAAAGTACATAAGAAACCCTATTTTAAAAAATAACCCTTTATGGTTTCCTACAAAACCAGAAATGTAGAATGGAACCCTACATTATGTTTCATAGTTCTCCCTTCATCAATACTGCAACTTTTCATAAAGAATATTTTTCTATCTACAAAAATTGAACATTGTATGGAGAAGGTTATAAAAAACTTTTATAGGTAAGGGTTTTTATAGCTGTCAGTTGATATGACACTAGAAGCTAAATTTATAGTAGATTGGGCCCAATAAATGGTTTAACATAAAAGTAAGCTATTTAATAATATTCCAGTTAATTTTTTCAAATTCTAGAATATTGTGAGGTTAACCAAAGCACATGATATGAGCAATGTCGTAAATGAAATAAATCTCATACTTATTTGCTTGAAATTAAGTCACTTTGCACTTAACATATATCAGTTACGTCAAAGTTAAGCATATTTGCAGTTTCAGTTAGTAACAATTTCTAATGAGTAGAGCTTCATACAACGTGAAAATTTCTCTTCGTTGTAATTTTTACTATAAATACTAGACGATGAAAGTCATTCTAGCTTTAAATATTACATCAATATCGCCACAATATGTTTACTATTTGCAGCCAAAAACACGTGACGTTGACAGGACGTAAAGTACATTTAAGTTTTCACTATTTACTAACCTTTTACTCGGAAGAAGCCCTATTTAAAAACTTCACTTGTTTCTTCAAAACGATAAACACACCCTGTTATTTGTAAGACTTCTTTCAGTGAAGGATGTAATACTTAAAGCTCAATTAAACCGCGACTGATGTCAGCAAGCTTTGACCTTAAATCGTCCTAAAGCTCGTACCACTACGCAGGTTCTTGTTCCAAACACGTGGGGGTGGATATGTAAAGATTAGTGAAGTTGTGCAAATATAGAAAATCCTCAAAAACTATTGTAGTCACAACCTTGGACTTCTGGAATATAGCCTAAACGTTGAGAGGTTGCTGTAAATGTTCTATTTTGGTCTGTTCTAAAAGTCAATGGGGTTTGCGCACTTTAAAACGAGCGCGCTATTTTTGAAATCAATAAAAGGCTCGACACGTTTCCCGCTTTCCCATTGGCGCACTTGGCGGGTGTGTCGAGACCGTGACTTTGCAAATGCACCTTTAAGAATGTTCACGTCACAGACCGCGCTCTTGTAACGTTTCGCAACATTCCTAATAATTGCTGATTAAGCTAAGGCAAATACTATACACGATGATGAAATGTTTTCCCTGCATTACGACTTTGTTCAGTTTTTTTTTTATCAAGGACTATGCGTTATCTGATATAGGTATTTTAATACAGGAAAAGTTAGAACTGAACTGACTTACAATATAATAGTGACAACTGATTATTACTGCACGATATTTATCTTCTGTAGTTCTGTGCTTTTTGAACAGAAAAGTCAGAATTAACCCCTATTCACGGACCATACGCCGGTTATAGCTGCTGTGAGCAGCACGATCATAGAGCGCGTAAGAGATTCAAAATTATACAATAACAAAACCGACTGGAGTAACTACAGATGTCTCACTCAAAACCGCTTGGACCTCAAAATTTCGCTCCAAACTAACAAAGACCTAGATCTAGCTTAACACGACTTTACTAAAATAATCCAAGAAGCTACCGCGGCACCAACACTTACTAGCAAAAGACAACACGAAGGCTGTCCTATATCAATAAAAAGAAAATGAGCTGAAAAAAGACGGTTAAGACGTATCTGGCAGAATACAATGTTCCCATTCGACAAAGACGCTACAATCAAGCAACAACATAGTTAAAAATTCTCATCAAAGATCTGAAAAATGAAAGCTTCCAAGAACATCTCACAAATCTGAGCGCAACAGCTGACATACATTATTCTCTCTGGACAGCAACCAAAATAATAAAAGTCCGGCAACCTATTCCTTCCCTAAAAAAACCAGGTGCGTGCCGATTCAGAAAAGGCAGACCTCTTCGCCCAGCATCTCGTGAATGTTTTTCAAATCCTACCCCGTCACAAATTCCTATTGAAGAGGAAGCAAAAATACAAGACTCTCTAGAAACACCATACCAACTAACACTGCCCATGAACTGCTTCGCAGCAAAGGAAATTAAAAACAAACCCCAAAGAAGCTCCAGGTTTTGACTTAATTACCGGGAAACTAATCAAAGAACTACCGGGCAAGGGCCTAGTGATGCTAACAATGCATACATTGCAGTCCTGGGATTGGGATACTTCCCAGTGCAATGGAAAGTAGCGTTGGTAATACAGATCTCCAAGCTTGAAAAATCTCCAAACGAAGCTGTCTCCTAAAACCCATTAGTCTACTGTCTGTAGTAGGTAAAGTTCTGGAAAAACTCCTGGCAAGAAGGCTAACATCCATCTTGGAAGATAATAACATAATTCCAGACCATCAATTTGGCTTTCGGAGAGACCAATCGACCCTACAACAGGTCCACCGTATCATCGACAATATAAATCAAGCCTTCGAAGAGAAATAATATTGCACAGCTGCCCTTCTCGACAAAAGTCAGGCTTTCGATCAAGTGTGGAATATATGCCTTCTGTAAAAACTTAAAAAAATGCTGTCTCACTCCTTCTACGTTACCTTAAATTCTTTTTGTTACTATATAAAATTTGGCCTACATCAAACTGACCTCCACCCAATCAACTCAGGGTAGCGTTTTGGACCAATTCTATACCTGATATACACAGCAGACATTCCAACAAGTCAGCACTCCCACACTGCTACCTTTGCGGATGACAAAATCATCATGGTAAAATACAAAGATCCAGTTCTAGCTGCTCATCTCCTCCAACAGAGCTTACACTAAGTAACCCAATGGACCAGACGATGGCGAGTCTAACTCAATAAAGCCAAGTCCTTTCACATCACGTTCACCAAGTGCAGAGGTAGTTCACACCAGCCTTCATAAACAATATCGCATTAACCCAAGTAAATGAAGTAAAATATCTGGGCTTACACCTTGCCAAAGGGCTAACTTAGAAACCTCACAATATGGAAAAAACGTAAACAGCTCGGCTTAATGCTTAATAAGCATTACTGGTTACTCGGCAGGAAATGGTATGGACGTATGGTATCCAGTTGTGGGGTATAACAGCCAACTCTAATGTCCAAATCATCGACAGATTTCAATCAAAAATGCTACGTACCATGTGTGATTCCCCCTATTTTGTAAGAAATAAAAACATTTTAAGTGACTTAAAAGTTGACACCGTAAAAGAAGTGATAGTGAAGTTTAGTAACAAGTAGTTAAGAAAACTAGAACATTGTTCAAATGCCTTAACTCTTAACCTACATGATAATAATAAAAGCATAAATAGATTAAAAAGACACAAACCGCTAGACCTACCGCAATGATTCGATTAACCACTAACACAGTCTCCTGTATTGTATATAACACAGTCTGTAGAAACTTGTAACTCGTTGGATCAACCCCGCCACTGTGTCATGCCTCTGTTTACTAACATATGTCTTGCTTATTGTTAAATACAGATTGCAAAAAGAAATATAAAAAAAAAACAAAAAAAAGAATTAACCGGTTTTTTAACTACAATTTGTGAAAAATTTTGGCGGTGCTACTTTTGTGGCTTAGAAAACAGCATCAATAATGCAACAAAAATCTATCTAGATACAAGATAATTAGAGAAAGGAAAGTCAATTTCGTTACATTCGTGAGAATTTTCAATTGCTTTAACAGCAGCTTTGTACTAAGCTAATATCTACTGAAAGTAGCTTTTAGAGCAATTACGCTGGAGTACTTAGGTTACAAATTGAATTTAACACGAATGAAGTTATATACGTTATCTTTTACATTTGTCATATATATGTAATATCAACGTAGAATCCTTTCAGTTAAATTTACATATAAAACAGAAGAGAACTATTTAGAACCAAATTATTGCAATGTCGTTTATTTTTTAACTTAACGGGTTCCTAAACCGAGCTGGTAATTTAAAATTAAACGTAACTTTTTACTTCGACCAACCGTCATATTTCTTTAACTCGACTTTCTGAGCCTACAACAGCTATGGGTGAAAGTAAACTGGAACTGTCCGGTAAAAATTTGGAAACGGAACTTAGTTCCGGTTTAAAACCACCGGGCCGCAAACAAATAAATAGTTTAGTGAGACTGATGTCTGCGCTCCTTATATACCCGCCCGACGATGGATAGCGGGCGGCTAGGGTACAAGTACGGTTAACATTTGTCCCCTACACACAACACCAACGTGTACGTTACAAGCTTGTTGTGTTTCGTTTTTTAAAGCGTTTAACCAATTGTTTTCTAACAAAACATTCTTTCTACTTCCACCCCTTACTACAGCCAATGTAAAACCCTAGGCGTATAGTATACCACAAAAAGCATTTGTTGCATTGTTCTGATTTTAAGGTTATTAAATAAATCCTGCCATTTGGGTGGTGTGTATTAAATTATTAAAGGATGGTAGGGTTTAATGAGATATAAAGGTTTCACTAAATTAAGGTTGTAGACGTAGAGAACAAGTTGCATCGCTGAAGTGGAGATGGGTAGAGCGTATAATGAGGCAAAAAGACGGAAGATGGAACAAAAAGATTCAACAATGGAGGCCCTGGCTAGGCAGAAGAAGTAGGGGTCGGCCAAACTCTAGATGGAAGGACGATTTAAAAAGAAACGGCAGGATTGGGATGGATTAGGAAAGCTCAGAATAGGGATACATGGAGACAAACGGGGGAGGCCTATGCCCAACAATTCACGGCAATGGACTAATGAAGAAGAAGGTGTCATAAACTTAACTTAATATTACTGTAGTTTTGCACTATTTTTTGGCAAATGAGTATCATCAATTCGTATTATTATTTTAATATTTTTTTCATTTGATTCAATCTTAGGTACGTTGTCTACAAGATGAAAAAAGCCCAGTTGAAAATTCGCTTATTAACGTAGCTACGGAGAAAATAGAAAACCCTTATTTTTACATTCATTTAAGTAGCTTGGGAATTCAAATTAACTTATCCGATCCAAAAATGTTCTAAGCCAAACCAACTCTTCGTCAGTTAAGTTTAGCTGACTATTTTAATATAAAGTCTAAAATTGTTGCATGCTGAAATCAGCAATTTCAATCTTCTAATAACACAACGTGGAAGAAAGAGAACCCTCCTAAAATCATGCTATGCACGACAACTGAATCCGAAAGCAGTTAGTTACATATTAAAAAACCATGCAAAATATTTCGTTGGTAAAAAATACATAGACTTTATTTCGCTGTTCTACCTAGTATTTACATTACATTATACAAATAATTATTTTTAAGATATAATTAATAAGGTGTGTGGAAAATATAAATATAGAAAAAGTTACAAAACCCATTATGGAATCCATCAGGATGTGAAGGCCCGGCTTCGAACACACAATGCTTGACCGCTACTCTATTAGAGCAACCGACAGTTAATGTTGCAAGCGCGTTCCTTTACATCCTGCTGGTTTTAGTATTGCAACATAATTCATTTAAAGTCTTATTTGTTATAAATTAATGAAAATAATGTAGCGAGTTAAAGAAAAAAACGAACGTGGAAAGATAATTTTACGCTGAATTCAAAAATGTAAAATATACAGGGTATTCTATTTAAAAAATAATACTTTGAAGATGCTCGGCTGTAGCCAATGACTCTGTATAATTAAAAATGTTTTTATAACGGTCGCATTTTGGCACTACATCATTAAGAAAAAAAGAAAAACTGCCAAATAATTTTAATAATGCCAGTATTGGACTTTGATGCATTAATGAGCAATTCTGTACAGAGTGGTGGAATTTCTACATAATAATATTTTAATTATTTTAAAAATAATAATTACGTTCTGCATGTTTTAAAATTTGTTTCTGCAGTATAATGAAGTAGTTCCTTCCAATTCCCAGATTAAGAGGTAACCATTGTTAACTCAATATCCAATATAGCATCATTTCCGCCTAAATTTGTTTTCCATTGCACCGTATGCGTGATTTGTTGTGCAATATTTTATCTGCTAAAATTGATAAATGGTGTGTGGAAGATTAGATAACATATGAAACAGTGATTTTTGGATTTTTAGATTAACTATCCTTACAGTAGTTTTCGTCAATATTGATTTTGGGTCTATTTGTTCAAATGAAGGGCTGTCTGAAATAAACAAAGGGCGAACGCCTTCTACTAGAGACAATTACTGGATAAAATAGATCATACAATATTAATAATACGCTTTCCGGTTTAGTATTCAACGTATCAATTTCTCATTAGTGCAGTAATAATTTTTATCTTTTAACTACTGGCAAAGTAAATTATTTGTTGCGGTTTTGATCTGTATATTGATAATACATGGATTTGATAAAAATGAGTAGTGAACAGATACTACATTAAATATTTAATTAGACTTATAGGTTTTACTAACGTTGAGCCTAACCTGTTGAAACCGCAACCCAAATTACAGGTGTAAATCGACTTTAATTAGGAATTTCACTGGCTGGTTCAATTAAAGAACTAAAGATTCTGTTAAATGTCAATTAACACGGGTTGAAGACAAAGCCGACTTCATTTAATAAATAATTCATTAAAGGGATTGGTAAAGACTTGTAAACTTGTACAATTATGTCTCGTACTTTTCCTTTAAAACCACATAACGGTCTGGTTTTAACAGTTATTGCGGAAGATAAAAATACGATTGACACGATTACGACCACGAATATATAAATAAATGTACTTTCAATTACCTCACAGGAAACTAAAACAATAGTTGAGACATTTAGTAGGGTGCAATATTTATCGGGATATGCACAAGTTCAACTGAAGATTATAAGTAGCTTAAGAGCGATAATGGTTTCCTGTTCATAATAAACATAAAAATCAATTAAATTTATCGCTGCAGAAGTGATTTTCAAAGCTATTATGCCACGTTCCTGTAAACCCATAAATATAGTCATACTTTTGAGCTACTTGCAATTTCCAGTTTGACGCAGTCTCTAGGGAACAAATTTGTTGTATCTAACCCTGTTAAACCAGGATATTATATTTTTTCAAGATTTGAGTGAAACTAATAATAATTTCAAAATCACTCGACAACTTTCCTATATAACTTTTAGATTTTAAAAAACCTTCAGATTCACCCAATTCTTAATGTTGTTTTGATAAAAGCTTTTCTGCTGATCTATTTCTCTCGTTTTTGGGTAAATAAAAACGACAACAGCTTGCACGAATCATTTAAGTTACTCTAAAAATATTATATAATACTCGTACATTGTACCACTACGTTTAATACTTTTGTTGAAATAATATCCCTTTCGCGGGTAGGATTGTCACACTGTACACTACAACGTAATCGTATTTAGAGGTAATTTTAGACATAAAATTCTATTGTAGAATCATTTGGGCGAAGGACTTGTTGAAGAGGGAAGCAGTAGCCAACGGTTTGTTGGGTTTCAGGTTACTATTATAATAAGTTCTTCGTTCCAATAACTATGGTCCGCACACAGTTAATAGCGGGCCAGAAGATTAAATAGAATAGGACAACAAGAATCAGTCTCTCCCTTCCTGTTACATTACTTATATGAGAATTTTAAATACGCCCTAACTATTACGCCAGTTAACGAGTTACCGAAAACAAAATGAACTTCTATAAATTAAAGCAAGATGCAGATATGTTCGTTTACCTACCTACATATATATGGATGGTTATTGCATACATTATTTAAGGACCGTGGTAGAGTAGTGGCTTGGCTTCGGAGTTATTCTACCAAAGTAGCTCAGGTTCGAAACCTGAGCACTGCACTTTTCCAGGTTGTTTGTGGTGTCTTAGTAATAATTGGCGCATGGGATTGTTCATTCTTCAAAAAAGTCATATTTTTTAATGGTGTATAAATCTGTAAATTTATGGCTTTACACAATAACTAATCATTTTCTATATCTTAGTAAGATCCCTTATCACACAATAATCTGTTTTTGCTGTTAGATCGGTTATAAGCAGGTAAACGAACATATCTGTATCTTTCTTTTACTTAGGGAATTTAATCTTCTGTTTTGGTAACTCATGGTTAAGTGAAATAGAAATTTGCATATAATTAATGTAACAGAAAAGGAGCGACAGTATATTTGTACTATTCTAATTAATCCTGTCGCCCGCCATTAACTGTAAAAAGACCACTGCTTTTTTTATATGAAATTTAAGGTATTTAGGTTAAAAGAAATTCATAGTAATTTGCAAAGTTTTCTCAAATTCGAAAACAGGTGCCGGAACGCGGTTCCGGCGCGATCTTCCACAAATACTGGAATGGATTATATGTTAACGAGAGATGAGAAGCAGCTGACAATTGATCGGGGTACAACATTGTCAGTTTTGTATTTCCACTAGTACCAAAAACTAGTCTTTCTTTTTTTAAACATTCACACTACCGCCTCCTCCCGCCGGAACCGCTTTCGCATTACTTCAGGGGAATGTGGGTGTCCCTTACATACTAGCTATTCATGCAACATGCACTCTAAACTTAAATAAATGAAATGCGGTTGTCGCCTCAGCAGGCGTTTTACCCCGTGGCCGATTGAGCCGTATTTCAATGTGACCTCGACTAACAGCGCTTGTTCGCACTGCGCACTGCCCCATCGAGGTCCCTTCAAAAAAACTATTCTAGTAAAGTTGAATAGCTATTATCAAAGTAATAAATAAATTAGTAGCTACATAGGTTTTCAAAGTTAAGTGTTTAACGCTAGATATTATATTTGTGGTAGTAAAGTCCATTGCATTTGACAAACTTATCCTATTTATATCTGCTTAGCCGACCTGATTAAAGATGCGATGAGGCATTCCCACTAGTACGACTGTTGCAGTGCAGTTGCAGATTTAAAGTTGCCACTGTTAGTGTTAGTATTACATAGTTGGGACCGCGGTGGTCGTGTGCGAGAACGCATTGGCCATTCGAGGTCACACTAAATGCAGTTGCTCCGTTGATCCCGACTGGGGCAACCGCATTTGGTTAGTTAAGTTTAGGGTGCATGTTGCATGAATGTTTAGTACGCACCCCCCTGAAGTAATGCGAAAGCGGTTCCGGGGGGGGGACGGTAGTATGAATGGGTGAAAAAAAAAGTATTACGTAGTTATTTAGTTTATTTAGTTTAAATTGTGGAATTTGGAATTTATTATTGATTTTGGTTTATTTTTATTTTAATTTGTGACGAAATTCTCTTGTAAATTACAACACATACGTGCGGGGAAGAATTAATGGAAAGTAACCATTTACCAGCTATTATGTTATGCTATTAATTAATTCTTTTCTGGTTTCCTTTATATACCATAAACTTTTTGTTTCGTATTATTATTCTATTCGGTATCATCCTCTTCGCCTCACTGCTGAGCAATTGCCTTAGAGAAGGTTTTTGGCATTAAGACGGTTGCCAACCGGATTGGGGAATTGTGTGTGGTGGGTTACAGCACGAAATTTTATTAACTGCCGTTGTAATACTGGGGAACTCCCGTTTCTTCAATGGGAAGTGATGGCATGACCTCCTACTTCTCCTTTAGCATACCCTATAAGGTTCACATCCCTCTCCCTTTCTCAAACCCGGTGGCCTAGTTTGGTATACAGACGGGTCACGGAATAGGAAAGGTACCGGCGCCGGTGTATATGGGGACAAACCCAGAGCCAAACTCAAATTTGCCCTAGGCTAATATCCTACGGTCTTCCAGGCAGAAATCTTCGCGATTAATGAAAACCTCAGTAGATGTTATAGAGGTAAATACATCTATATTTGCTCGGACAGTCAAGCGGCCAGTAAGGCCCTAATATCCCCCAAGATAGGGTCTAGGCTTGTTGAAAAATGTCGAGCCACACTCGTCAAGCTCTCAGCTGAGAATTACGTGAAAATCCTATGGGTTCCGGGCAATAGTGGAATAAGTGACAATGAGAAAGCTGATGTCCTAGCTGTGGCTGGGGCCTCTGAACCTTTAGTAGGTCCAGAGCCAGCTCTTGGAATAGCCCCCAAACGTGTGAGGTACGAGATCTGGAATTATTAAAACGCGCAATTTCAGCTTCCTTGGACATCTAGACTCACACCCAGACAGATTAGAGCCTTCATCAAGAGCCCTTTGCCTAAATCGGTAGACTATATTCTGAATCTAAGCAGAAGACAAATCAGGATAATAACGGGCCTCCTTACAGGCCACGGACACCTGAACAGTAATCTCCACACTATAGGGATTGTGTTAAACAACCAGTGTAGGAAATGTCAAGAGCAAGAGGAAACCTCTGCACATGTCCTCTGCAAATGCAAGGCATTAGCGGCCTTGAGACGCAAACACCTTGGCTCTCCCTTTCTTGAACCAAGAGACATTCAAGACACGCCTTTGAACAAAACTCTGTCTTTCGCCGAAGCGAAGGACCTGTTCAGGGACTGCAGTGTTTTGTAACCCCAAGGGAGCATAATAGACCCTGGTGGTCTAAGTGCAGGAGCCTTGCTTAAACCCACAGTAATCATCATCAATACTGGGGAATCTAGGCCAAACCATAATCTAGGTTTTGCCCAGAAATCGAGCATTCTGCCAACTGAGCTACCACCCCACCAATTTCCATTAAATATGCTAAAGTTGCATTGGTCTTGATGTAAGACTTAATAGCACGGGTCATCCAGTTAATATAAAGTAAAATGTTTTCAAGTGATTTGGCTTTTTACTGGGCAGCCATTAAGAGTTCCAATTTCAAAGTCACAGTCTACTGTAATGTACGTCCACATATCGAACAACCCAACTATCTACGACGATGATAGTCAATAAACGACCAAGGGTGCTAGGTTATTCGTATATCTAAGTGATGTAGTATAGGAAGACAATGTCATTTGTATACAAGCCGTAGCTAAAATATTTTAAACAACGGTTAGAGTTATTATCGCTTATTGTACGGAAACACGAAAGGATATAAAAAACTTAAACAGTTCATAAATCCACAGAAATTAACAACGCACGAGCAACAGTAGCGATAACGAAACATATCACACAGAGCCGATATCTTTAACTTCAATATTTAAAAATACAGAGTAAACGAAATCTTGGAAGAGAATATAAGAGATGAGTAGAAAGCTAGTTCACATGATTTGATATATAGTAGTCAAAGATAGGCCCAGGATAATTAAAGAAGAGGGTTCCAATACAATAAATAACTATATCAATTTTTGAAATTTTAGGTTGAAGCAATTCCTATACATGATCAATTTTTAAGTAAATTTTTGAAATACCTCGTAATAACGCATTTATTAGTACACGACGTGGTACATCCATACATATGAGTATATTAGTACATTCTTAAAATAACTATTACTTTGCAGAATTTTCTTTTTTTTTCAGTTTGTTGTTCGTATCTAATATCAAGTTTGCTCTTCACTTGATTCAAATGAAATAGCAGTAGTATTGTAAATTTTATTGTAGAGTTATGCTTATGATTAGGGTCCGGATTTATATGCGCTAAAAGGTTCCTATATATGCATTTTTATGCGCTAAAAATCTTCTATAATATGCTGTAATATATGTGAATATATATAAAATATGCCCTAAAAACTGAAAATATGCTGTAAAAATTTAAAATATATGACAAATACTGAGCATACCAAACACGATGTAGAAAATTTTAAATATCGCTTGGAAGTTATATACAAAGTGATTTTTTAAAAAGTCAATTGCAGTAGCCTAGGGATTGCCCCGTCTATATTAAGCTTTAGAATCTGACAATATGAAAATTGTAACAGAAAGAAAGAAATCTTGACGAAAAACCTGTAATTTCCTTACCTTAATAAATTACAAATCAGTTGCAACTAAATACTTGTTCATTTTCACATTTTGTTGGGCCAAAATTTTTAACTACCACCTGAACTGTCACACAGTTTGACATACAGGTAAATGTCATTCAAAGCTCATTACAGCTGATTGCAGACGGAATAGCTTTTTTTCTAGGCTTGCTGCAGTTGACTTTTTAAAAAATCACTTTGTAAGAGTTACATATACATATTAATAAATAATTGCAAATATGAATTAATCATTATATCATAAAATAATAATAAAATATATTATGACGTGTTTTGCCGCGTTACAGTAAAGAAACATCATTTTATCAACGTTTTCCATTGTAAAATTGTGTCTCTCGGAAGTTAAAATTTTCTTTGTACATGGAAAACGAGCGTTCAACGTCACATGAAGTTATTGGAGTATACTTCATGCAGGCTAAATTTGACGGGTTTGACTATAAAATCTTACTTATTCTATAGAGTGAGCTGTAGCCCGGGGTTTTTTTTTCAGAATAGCGTTTAGCTTGGAACTAACGGTTTTCCCGATGGTTCCCGGAACCGTTTACAAGCTATCGATGACCTGCGTACTGTCCAAATCTTTTACTGAAGTTAGCAAAATTGAAAAATGTGTTTTAATAAAAGCTAATTGTTGAACGATCTTCTAATCTACTACACGCGTCCTACACTCCAAAACGGCTTTAGAACCATCAACAGTTTCTTGAATTATTTCTTTTAGTTCATTGAAATTTTCACAATAAAGTATTACAGCTTCAATCCAAGTTCTCCATCTAGCAATCATGGGTAGTGGTGGTAATGACAATTCAGGAGCGACTTCGCTTAGCTTTTTCCCGCTATTAACTAGTTTGTTGACCAGGGGATATTCTATTCGAACCAATTCTGCTAGTCTATGTAAAGCATGAGCCATACTTTGTCAAATGAATCAAATCGGGGTGAAATATTTTCAAAGCCTGTCCTGTTTTAATCATGTATGTAGCAGAATCTGACCCTAGACGTTTTACATTTTCTGACTTTACAGGTTGCGGTGCGTATAGATATGTTAAATCTTCATTAACAAACCGGGCAACAGTGGCGTGATTAGTTTTTTCTACTGCTTTCGTTTGAATCAGGTAAGGTACCGGAAGCTCCGTGTCACTTAATACGTCGACAATAAAATTTTCTACGTTTCGTCCGCAGACGTCTGCTTTCTCATCGACGGAAATCCAAATATTTTGGGAAGCAAACTTTTCTTTAACTTCATTCATTCGCTCTTCGTAACATTTTTCTACATAATTTTTACGTAATGTTACAATGCTACAATTATACAAGCTTCTGGATTTGTCTGGTCATTCTAATAGAATACTTAGCATATTTTTAGGATTTACTACTATTGTAAGACTTTAAAATCTTAATCCTATATTTAAGCCGTTGTTGTAAAACCATTCTAAGAATAAGCATAAGAAAATACAAGTTGCATTTTACACCCTCTAGTAGCGAGTTGCTACGCATTTTTGCCATTTAAAAATTCCAGGAATTTGAAACCGTATGTTTTAAAATTTAAGAAAAAGTAAGGAATATGGAAAATAAGTACGAAATATGCTGCTATATCACGAAATATGTAAAATATGCGAATATGCGGTAAACATCCTAAATATACAGTTATATGCGGAATAAAACTTTGTAGAGTAGCTCATGTTATGCTAAAACGTAGAAATCCCAAATGTTAATGTTTTATGTAATAGCAAAAAGAATATGCGAATACCTACATGTAAATCCGGACCCTGCTTATGATGCATCGACAGCTAGTAACATTTATTATACCTTTTTTTTACTATTAACTGTTAACGAACAAAATTGTTCTTTTACTTTTACACAACAAAAACTGAAACTTGTAATTTAACTTATTAGGGATAGTGGTTTTAAGTTTACAAGTACTTGTCCATTATCATCAAAATCGAAAAATCCAGAGCTTCAAATAGTCTATAAAAGAAAATAACAGCTTTGTTTATTTAGTTTCATCTATAGGCGTCTGTTGGATACAAATTGTTTGTGGAATACTATTTTTACCAGAAATTTAAGAAATTAAGGTTTCTATCAAATATGTCGTAACGTCTAATATTAGTCAAAGGAGTAAATAACGTCATCGAACATCGATTGCAGACGACCAAAGAGTCACGTTGGTTCGTATGTATGCTAATTTTGCTAACAATTATAGTCGTAACGTCACCAAACTTTTTCTTACAGCTTTTCTTTCATTGCCATTCAAACCTCTATATTATTTTTACTCGTCTGTGTCGATGTAGTATTGCTTTAATGATTCCTGGTATATCCTGTTTATACAATCGACTAAAATTAAACTCTGTGAAGTGTTTTTTCAATCATTAATCAATTATGGTAGGTGTTCCGCAGGATATGATATTTAAGAACTTTGTATTTTGTACTTAGCAATACAAAATTTCAGTTATTACCGTTTCGATGATTGCTAATTAAATAAGTATTTATTTATATATTTTTGACCAAATTGTGATCCAAAACCCATGAAATCATCGAACTGTATATTATTTAAACATCGTCAGTGTTAACGTAAAATAAATCAAATACTATATCATGGATATAATATCCGAGCTGTCATCCAATATGTTACATAAGCTTTTACTTACCCCTCGTATAGGTCTAGGTGGTTTAGTTGTGAGAGTGTCTCCAGAATAAATAGGCACATCCATATCAGTCACACTGGAAGAAACACTAGTTTCCCGGTGTGCCCTGTCCCTTGAGGGAAGCTGCAGAAGAGGCACAGCCTGCTTTTCCCCAGACTTCAAGTAATGACTGTCTGCAATGAATCCAACTCCATCGTCGTCGTCTTGATCCATGTTTAATAAATTGGAAGACTCCGGTGAAAATCTAACCCGCTTTTCCGTACTTTCTTGCTATTTCCGTTGGCTTTAAATAAGCGCTTGAAAATTCACGCAACAGGCGATTTAACTTAAAGTGCAGTTCAGAACATCGAGATTAGTCCCAAACCACTTGTTGATTTATTCCACTGGGATTGTCCGCGCGCAATTTGGGAAAAATATGTCGCGAAAATTTAAGCTCGGGATTGATTTTAAGTGCGGCCGATTTTTGAAACGGCGCGAAGGCTGCACGAAGTTGACTGCGAGGACTTATGAAAGACGCTCTCTCGTCTCGACGCCCTGCGTCGACTTATATTTAGACTCATTACGTAGGAAATGGTTTATTTTTTAGATGTCGCGTTCTCGGAGGAAATCTTACAAGCCCTAACGAAAGTGATTAATGTAGGTTCACTACTCCCTGGTCATATTTCAAGACATCCCGACATTAACGATACGATTTTGCCCATTTCAGGTAACCGATCACCCATTTAATAAGGAAACTTTGACTCTGAGCTTTAAATTTTAGTTTATTATAATTTATGACTACCGCTTCCTCATTTGTTATTAAATGCTTCCATGTTCAACGTATAGCGTTTGTGTTTACGTAACGAAATTTGTTTTAATTTTCTGTGTGTTGTATATTTCTGTTTATATACAGAGTGAACGAACGGTAGGTCTGTAGGTATAATTGTTATAATGAAAGATTCTTAGTAAATCGATTACTGCATAGGTCGGTTGAATGGGGTATTCGCCCACGCTGGAAATCTTATAAGAATAATCTGGTAATAAATTACCATGTAGTACACATATGGTATATTGGACCAATATTTGTTGTTTATATTGGGTTTTTCATAAAAATGTAACGCTGTTCCACAATGACGAAATATTAGATGCCAATATTGGAGGATATTATATAGTCAACATTGAAACTGTAAATTGAGTCAATTATTCGTACTTAAATAGTTTTGAACCAATATCTAACTTTTTTATTGACAAACTAACATAGAGACAATATTTAGTTTCTTATATTGGATTTTTGATGGGAAAGCAAATCTTTCCTAAAGTGATAAAATTAGAAATAATTATAGACATTAAAAACACTGAAAGTGTAAAGTAATGTGAAAATATGTTAAACCAATTTGAAAAATCCATATTAATCACCTAAGAGGGTGATTCATCATTTATTGTCCTTGATATAGAAGTAAATGAACATAATCCCCTAGAAGGTTAACACACTTAGTATAACGATGGTGCAGAGCTTGAATGCCTTTAGAAAAAAACTCTTTGTCCTGCACTGCAAACCACTCACAGCAGCCATCACCACTTCATCGTCCGAAAAGTAAATGCCCCGAAAGTCACTAGGGGCCAGATCTGACGAATATGGGGTTGTTCTAAAATTTGAAATGCACCATTGTGGATAGCAGCAGTAGAAACACAGCTCTTTTGAGCGGGAGCGTTGTCTTGGTGGAATAGAATGGTGCGTTTCAATTTTCCACCCTTTTTTTGCTCTATAGCTTCACGAATTTTTGAACTCGTTTTGTGTAATCTCTCTCTCTTCGTCGTAAGCTTCTTATCAGAAGCGGCGTTACCCAAAAACTACGTATTCTGCATGCTTCTGTTTCGGGCTGTTCTTGTAACCTGTTCGATAATGTGGCCGGTGACCTCTTTGATCTGATCAGTTCATCTTCTAGGTGATCGTCCCCGTGGTATCGATCCTTGAATCCTACCTTGAACGACTAGTTTTTTAAGGTTGTCTGAATTTCGTCGCTGTACATGGCCGAAGTATCTGGTAATTCTTTCATATATGAGGCTGAACAATCTTATAGGTTCTTGTATTTCTTCAATGATGGACACGTTAGGTTTTCTCTCAGTCCATGACACTCTGAGCAGCCTTCGCCAGCACCATAGTTCAAAGAAGTATATTCGGCGGGTATCCGTTTTTTCGCATTATCCACGTTTCTGAGGCATAGAGTAGTATGGGTAATACCAGTGTTTTCATTAGTATCTTATTAGTATTAATAGTAATATTCCGATCTGCCCATATTTCATGTAGTTTGATAATGGTGCTTTTAGTTATTTCTACGCGTCTTTTAATTTTTGGAGTACTGTGCGCATCATTGGTAATCAAGGATTCTAGATATATATATATATATATATATATTTACTTATGGCTACCTAAGTGAGACTCGGCCATTGAAAAGTGCCGTAAGGAGTGAGCACCGGCAACAAGTGAGGACCAATATACGGACCTCACAAGTTTCGGGCTTGTAATTTTGCCAAACGGAAGCTGATCATGTCCCGACTAACGGGAGTAAAAATCACGTGGACCTCATAATGGATGGAAAGTGGTCCGCGTATAAATTTTAGTTCAGCGCTTTGCCACTAGTAGCGTTTTCACTTGAGTATATCGCCATCTCAATATACAATTTTTTTCGAGTTACCGAATAAGTGAACCCCATAGAAGTGGCAACGCCGGGTTATAAGTCGTTTGAGGTATTTTATATTACGCTCGTCATTCAAATAAGAGCGGGAACTGTCTTTCCATTTTCAAGGTTTTAACTACCTCTTATCAGGTTAACTTGCTATTAATTAGAATCTGTATTAAAATAAATACAATAAAATCATTTCTTCGACGATGTTTTTTGTATAAAAAGAAAAAATTTGTAAAGTAATGAAGAGAATTTTTATTATGAACTGCGGCAAGTAGGCGTAAAAAATAAAACTGATACTTATTTTACGTTAATTTTGAAAAACAAAATTTGTTTCTGTTATTAACGAGAGTGATTACTTGGTAAAAACCAACTTTAAAATATTATTACATCATTTGGAATGATGTTTATGAATTGCAGTTTGTTACTTCGCTACTGATAATACAAATTATTTTGAAAACGCTGAGACACAAAAAAGAAAGTGTTTTCCTTACTGTCTTATACTTGCTGCTATGCCATTCGTACGCTTAACTTTTCTAAAGCATCGTGGAGTCTATTTGACCCCAGTTGTTCATTTTTTTACGATAAAATGCTGGTAATACATGCTACCTCAATTTCCTTCTAGCTAATCTTATTCCACATGTTTACCTACAGAATGGCTATGGCAAAGCGGGTTTACTGCTTTTTTTACTCTAAATATCTTATATTCAAAAATTGCTGGAGTATCTAAGCCCCACTGTGCATTTTATGTTATAAAATCATTTTTTGGTTGTATTTTTTTCCTACTGTAGCTGTCAGTTTCAACTCTTAACTGCGAAGAATTGTACTTTCCCCAACTTCTGCTGATCTGCTGGGTCAGGGATTTTATACATTTTAGTCGAAATATTTTGGTAAATGTACCAGATAAAGGGGATTTACCCAAGCTTCGAAATGTATAGCATACAAACGCATCTTTTTATGTAAAAAGTTATTCTATTTCTTTCTTTGTGATCAATGTGACTTCCTTTGAAATTTCTGCCAAACAAACAACGAGTTGGGCATTCAACGTAGAAATGTTTTAGCAAAATAGGGAAGATTGATTATTTCATATGTTCGAAAAAAAAATCTGTGATAGTGTTCTGTGCCTTCCATGATGGTAAAAGTGTAAATGATGACGAACAAAAGAGCAAACCTAAAGAAATATTATTTTATAACATCACCAAAGATGCTGTTGACGTACTAGATAAATTATGTGTTACAGCACACAAC